>JAIUZE010069299.1:0-48989 GCA_022085475.1 Heliosperma pusillum
ATGAATTAACGATTAATCATTAAATTAAATCTTATTTAATCGTATTAAAATAAGACGTAAAATTTATTCAGTCAGTTATCGTATAATTGACTAATAAACTTAAACGGAATGAGTTTCTAACTCAATTCTTAATAAATAACTCTCGTAACCAAACATATATCAAATATATCTGTAAGGGACTTAATTAAACTGTATCGTATACAAATAATTAGTTTTCTGTTTGGGTCTCATATTATAGGTGTGACCTAAAGGGAACAGTTGATCACCGCTGTCATACGACAATAACGTCAAACTCTAGTCAGCCGATCCTTACCGATTTACGTTAATCAACTGACGTGGAGTATCAAAATATACTAATCATGCCATGAATATTCCAATGAGATTTATTATATAAATGCACTATTGTGGAGGACACTTACTCCAACAATCCCCCACTTGTCCGATACAAGTTGTGCATGTAACAACACTATTGCGGAGGACTCCTCCTCCTACAATTTCTCCCACTTGTCTCGACAAGTTGTGTCCTACCGATTTTCTTGTCTCTTTTGCGTCACATCGTCCCACTCATCGCAAGGTGTCTTACAGGTCGCACTTGCGATTGAAAAATATAAGTAGAGTGGTTTCTCGATCTAGGAGAGTAACTGTCTGACCGGAAAAATCTACCAGAGATCTCTTTCGAGCGTCGCCACGCATTTCCAGTTACTACTCCTCGAGTGGCCCGAAGATGTTAATACCCAACGTGGGTGGACAATTCCTGTTGACCCATTTTACACTGTATGATGCAGATCACTATGACCCAGAAGATGTCCATCGGCCTGCTTTCACGGCACGACCTCGGACAAAACCAAAGTCAATCGGAAACTACACCGACTCAGGTAAATGGTCGCCAGTCTAAAGAATCGACTCATAGGAATAAAATAGAAATCCCCGCCACGACCAGGCTTCAACAATTTTGATAAGGGACTCTATTATGGTCCTTGCCCGACAGAGTGTCTCAACAGTCTGTCTATGTAAACAACCAGTCATCTCCATGACCCCATGGTGCTGAACCAACCATCGATCGGCTTAAAATCTAATCACTTCGAGACGTCACCTCAAATGAATGACTAGGGACAAAACACTAAGTTCATCCTGTTAACTTGAATGGGTTCAACCTTTGTTTCAACCAATTCGGATAAACAAAGTATTAAAATTTAGTCAAACTAAATAAAGGAGTTTTTAATGAAATTCTAACAATGAATGCGATTATCAAATATTTTGAAAAATTGATACGCTATCAATAATTTCTTATCTCATAATCTCTAGCAATTCAGGTACATATTTCAATCCCCATTGAAATGACATGAATATCATGTTCAGCCTGCAAAAGGCATGGCTAATGGATTAGCAATACTTGCATCTTTCCCATCGTTCTGATTGCTATTTCTCTTTGTCTACGTAATCTCATATTATATAAAACTTTCTGAGTACGTGTCTAGGTTTGAATCTAGACTTAGGACTCTTGGCCTAAAGGTAGCTCCCACTGTACCAGTATCATGGGATAGGATATACAACTATAGGAACTACTTCTAGTCCCTCTAATACTGTCGATTCCAAGCTACTTTCATATGCATCATCATATGATGCAATGTACTCCATTTCCGTTGTGAAATCCGCAATGATAAACTGCCTGGAACACTTCCAGCGGATACATGACATTTATATTTGAAAATGTCACTCCTACTTGAAACCTTTCCTATAGTCCTTTCTGCTTGGAACTCTTTCAACAGATAAATCTTCTATAAAACACAACCAGTTCGTGATTTCAAATCACTTTGATCAGTTTGGAAGCTGAAGTTTGTGTAACCCCTTACACACAACTCACTGTACACTCCAAACACATGGAACATATCTTTAGTCCTTCGCAAGTACTAAACGATGTTCTTTATGGTTATCAAATGACTCTCACTTGGATTTGATTGCAAACAATTTGTCATGCTCAAAGCATGCGAAATGTCGAATTGAGTATACATCACAGCGTATATAATTGATTCCGCCGCGGAAGCAAAAGGAATCAATTATCATATGTTCAACTTCCTTGAACTAGTCAAAGATCTTATCAATATAAGAATTTTGACTCAACGCTAATATCCTTTTAGATTTATCTCCATAAATCTAGATATCTAAGAGATGTATTCTACTTTCCAAAATCATCTAAAATGTTCAATATGTCTCCATATATAAGACTGATTCACACCACATTATTCCCACTAAACTTCATGTATCAACATAATTCCTCGAGATGTCGAGAAGTATTTTATGACATGATTGACACACCAATTCCAACTCTTTAGTGCTTACTTAAGACATCCTCTTAAGCTTGCAAATTAACTTAGGATAATTAGGATCTACGAACCCACAGGTGAATATAATATACTACCGCTTCTAGAATCGTATTCAAGAAAGTGGTTCTTGAGATCCAATTGCCATCATACTATTATGATATGCTTTAATCGCTAAGTTTTTCCGAATGGATCAAATCATTTCAATTGTATAAAATCTTTGCCTACCAATTTATCTTTGAAAATATTTTAATGTTCCTCCATGCAAATATCGATCTTAAAAATCAATTTACATTGAAGAGGCCGTACTTCTTCAAGTAAAATTTACCAGGTCACATACCTGACCATCACGCATGGAGTCCATTACGAATCGCATGGCTCTAAGCCATAGCAAGAAGTTGAGACTAGAAACAGTCTCTTATAAGTCACAGATTAGAACTCATCACTATTAAGGAGTGCTAAAATTCCACCTGACCTCTTAGGTTCCGAAAAAACAACTACTGAACAAGCAATGAGGAAACCTTTTCCGACCATATGCTCAGTTTGTGGCTCTTGAAACATTTTCTCCCACTCTGTTTTATCAAGAAACAATCGTACTTTTATTGAAAGACAGCATCACGAGTCACAAACGATTTGTTCTCGTGGTCAGTGTAGGTTTATTGAGCACTTGTTTCATTCGGAGAACTTACAAATTAAGGTACACTACCTTTTCATATCGTATATGAAATCAGACTGTTTTAAATGTGCTTTAATATGGTGAGAAAAGAAATAGCAGACAAAATAATAAAAACCCAAGGTTAGTCAAGTGGCTCAGTGTGACTTGAGAAAAGACAAAACCATATCGGATAAGGTTCTGTTTCTCTATTCAACAACACCTTATCTCATAATGTATGTTAGAGAAGTTAACTCGTGAAACTATTTCACAATACTTTTGGTGAAAATCAAAGTCAATACTTAGATATTTCTTGTTACGAGTTAGTCGTAAGTCCTTGATCTAATACTCTTGGTTGTTAACTACTTCTCATTGTAGCTCTTTGAACTTTTCAAAGATTTCTCATAGCACCTCATTAAGTAGAATCAAACACAATATTTACTTAAGTCGTCGGTAAATAAAGTGAAGTAGTCATTACCATCTCTAGTTGTGTTTGTTATTGGACCGTACATATTCTTATGTAATAGGGCCAATAACTCACTAGTTCGATTTCCTTTTCAATAAAAAGGGCACGAATCATCTTGCCTTGAATACAAGATTCACACACACCATAAGATTCAAAATCAAATGGTTTAGGGATAGTAGTCAATACTAGCCTCTTAATGTGCTACACAATCCAGAATTAATATTAGATTAGGGTCACCAATTTTGAGCCTTTTTCAATCTATATGACAAATAATTTCTAGTTTTGGTCAAGAATATAGTTACCTTTGATTGGTATGGGATAACCATTGACCAAGTATGGGCATAAATAGATACAACGCTTGTTCCATTCACAAAAGTGAAACACTTGTGTCGTACACTAAAGTGGATACTATATTCTTTATTTAGAGGTCATGTACATAATAACGTTTATTAAAGTATACCTCCAAAATTCAAAACTAGATTGATTACATTATAACTTTTATATGTCTCTATAGAAATAAAAACTACAATAGTTCTATTTCCCTTGTAGGTCGACATTTAATCATGGCTAGTCGTCGCACGAATCATTATTATATGCATTGAATACATCGATGAAAACCATAATGGGTATCTAATACCCAAAACTTGCGTTTTAGCAAAATAAATGTCGATCATATAGATATTATGGGTGAAAATAGTACACCCACTTTATAACTCTTTAGAAAACTTGGGGCAGATTCTTTTCTTGTGTCCTACACTGTAAGAATAGAATCATCAAAGGTTGAGTTTGACACCTTGCTTGGATTTTGACTTTACTATTGAAAATAGACTTGCCTTTTTCCCTCGCCTTGTGCCAACATCGTGCCAACCTACTCTTGAACCTCGTTTTACTCTTAACAATTAAGAATATAAACATCCCTCTTAAAGCTCCCACTCACTTTTATGAATCTCTACCTAGACAAGTAGATTAGAATTATAATGAAGATTACTCTTTATTTTATTCATGGTTTTACCTTCAAAAAGGATAAACCGTTCATAAAGTGACTACGGTATTTGGTTAATCGTGATTTCAAATAAATCGAGAAACCTAGTCGTCCCAACTGATTTGACCTCTTTTGAGGTAAGCCTCGATAAGGAGCATTATGACGACATACCAAAAAAAAATTACAAATATTTTCGTTGGAGCAAAAAGATTGATGCACCGTTGTAATAAGATGACGTCACTAAAACAAAATCAAAACGTTTTTGACTAAGAGTGACTTATTCATATACTCTTCTTAAGAGACATTTGCGATGGTGAATATGAGGATCAAAAGAAAAATTCATTTTGTCATTAGCTACGGTGGTTTAAACGGAGATCGCAATCAAAATGCTACCGTATAAAATAATGGAAACTCCTTTCCACGATTGAACGGATTTACAAGTTCGTAGAAGGAAAAATATTTGTCATTGCGCGAATAAAATAAATATGAACGAAAAATAAACATTCATTGCTAATATATATTTTACTTGTAAAACAATTTTAAACAAGTCACTCATATAGTGACCCCGTCACGAATTTATATAAGTGATTCCAAGACCCATCATTAGACAAAAATAGTCATCGTATGCTACCTTTATCTAAAAATGGTAAGTCAAAACTTGACTAATTCTACCCTTAGAACTCTTGGTTGACGGATTTTAACTAAATCCATCTCCTAGTCCCAAGATAACGCTTATCTCGTTGAGTCCAATCCAATTTTAGCTTGTGATCGTATCACCCTACTTACCCGAGGTAAAAAGGGACCCACGAGCGTGGTAGCCCTAATGAACACGAGAATTCATAGGTGTTACTAATTGGTAAGGCTAATCTCAATTTTTTTTAAGTTATGTTAGAGGTCTTGTCAATTTAGTTATTAATTCCCTATAAGTGAACTAAATCGGTGAATTTTGAATAACGTTGAATTGACAATCGAAAAATAAAATAAAAATGCATGTTGGCGATTTTGGCATGAGCGGAAAACATAAAGCAAGCAAATAATAAATCCTAGTCTTTTGGAACACGCTCCAAAAAGGCACCGCCTTTTGGAACACCGACTTCGGGAATCTTCGTCTTCATAATGATTAATTACAAAAGATACAAATAAAATTCCTATTATATATTTGATCTAGAAAATGAAATTAAATTATTACAAACGGCGATACGAGATCGCAAATAAAATTACAACCGAATCGGTATTCCCTTACATTACGGGTAATACCGATTAAAATAATCTAGGCCATACTAGGTACAACTTGCATTAAAATTTAAACAAATGACTCCGAAAAATTTAACATATGATTAATAAGTATTTGTGGGACAAATATCAAAAATCAAAATGGTCCATATAGGACACATGTGCACCGGTTTTAGCTAGTAGAAAACAATCATCTTTATTCTCTACTAAATCCACACTCCACCATATGATTATGATGTGTATGACACATGATCATTATCATTATACAATCTCATACTCTCCCATTATGCATGTGAATAAAATAAGAAGAAAATCACCCACTTTGGGGCCTAGTCATGACCGGCCAAATGCTTCTATAAGAAGCATTTGTTGCTCATTTTTCCACTTGACTTTTGATTCTTCTTTTGATTCACATCTTCTCACTAAAACCTCCTACATCTCTCTAAACTCACATGCAAAACTAATATTCATATTACTAGAGTAGTAATACAATAATATTAGTAGTATTATGTCTTACTTATTATCTAGTTAATAATAAGCTAAGATTATTTGGATTTAATCTTAGGTGCAACAAGAAGGAGACCTTCTACTTTGGAGGTTGTTCTATGGAGGATCATCCACTAATTACATGCTCAAGAACAATAAGAAGGAGTTCTTATTGTGCCCATATTGAGCCGAAAATACCCAATGTAAGGATGTTTTCCTCTTATCTTTTCTTTTATGCTTTTATATTTGCATGCATGATAACTAGATCCTAAATCATTAAGTTAATGTAATTTAATGAACTAGTTAGAGGAGTCTAATTAGAGGTCTAGGACTTTCATGTGGTATCAGAGCTCAATTGTTACATGCATGTTGATTTTAAGCATTAAAATCGAGTTATACGATAACTTGGGTAAAATTGAAAATTTTTGTTAAAAAATGGTTTGCACAAAATTTTTGATTTGCATGCATACCTACTGACCTAAAAAAGGTTGTGGTCAAATTTGGTGATTTTAGGGATTAATTTTCTATTTATTTTGATTTATGGCCTTTAAATCATGTTAACATGCATTTTTTATATTAAAAGTTAACTAAAAATAGTTGCATGTTGATTCTGGTCATGAAATTCTTATATGATCTCACATGCATGTTTTACATACAGTATGTAAAATTTCGTGACTTTTAATTAAGTTTTGCATGATTATTAATTTTTATGAGATAAAAGTCAATAAAGTGAGATTATTATGTTCATAAAATTGAAACGTCCTTATCTGGTCTTGAAAATTTTTGGTACATTTTATAATCTGATTTATATCATCTTGGTGAAAGTTTGTAATTTGTTTCACAATTTTTTGGGAAATATTTCTGATTTTTAGAGTTCCTAGAAATGTTCCAGAATGAACAAAATTTTTGGTTCAAATTTTTATTATTTTTATATTTTATTTTGGGTTTATTTCATAAATGTTATGATTAAACCTCTATATTTAGCAAATACGATCAATTCGAACTAATTAAATACAAACAAAGTTAGTGGGGACTAATTGTGAGTTCTAAATCAGTTTAGATAATTAGTTTGAGCTTAAATACGATTTAAGTGTTGATTAGTGATTTTTAATGGTTAAAAATCGATAAAATCCATAAAACCGAGCTAGAATGAGCATGATAATTATTAAGGGCAATTTTGGTATGATTTTTACAGCATTTTATTTATGTTGTTATTGTTGAATGAATTAATGTCATTTGTTTAATTTTTTAATGCAAGTTGCACCTAGTATGGCCTACATTATTTTAATCGGTATTACCCGTAATGTAAGGGAATAATGATTCGGTTGTAATTTTATTTGCGATCTCGTATCGCCGTTTGTAATAATTTAATTTCATTTTCAGATCAAATGTATAATAGGAATTTTATTTGTATCTTTTGTAATTAATTATTATGAAGACGAAGATTCCCGAAGTCGGTGTTCCAAAAGACAGTTCCTTTTTGGAGCGTGTTCCATGAAGAGGCAAGGGATCAAGGAGTTAGAAATTGGGTGTACTATTTTCACCAATAATTTCTATATGATCGACATTTATTTTACTAAAATGCAAGTTTTGGGTATTAGATACCCATTATGGTTTTCATCGATGTATTCAATGCATATAATAATGATTTGTGTGACGACTAGCCATGATTAAATGTCGACGTACAAGGGAAATATAACTATTGTAGTTTTATTTCTATAGAGACATATAAAAGTTATAATGTGATCAATCTAGTTTTGGATTTAGAGGTATACCTTAATAAAAGTTATTCTGTACATGACCTCTAAATAAAGAATATAGTATCCACTTTAGTGTACGACACAAGTGTGGTCCAATAACAAACACAACCACAGATGGTAATGACTATTTCACTTTATTTACCGACGACTTAAGTAGATATTATGTTTGATTCTACTTAATGAGGTGCTAAGAGAAATATTTGAAAAGTTCAAAGAGCTTCAATGTGAAGTAGTTAATCACCAAGAGTATTAGACAAGGACTTACGACTAAATCGTAACTATAAATATCTAAGTATTGACTTTGATTTTCACCAAAAGTATTGTGAAATAGTTTCACGAGTTAACTTCTCTAACATACATTATGAGATAAGGTGTTGTTGAATAGAGAAACAGAACCTTATACGATATGGTTTTATCTTTGTCAAGTTATTCTGAGCCACTTGACTAAATTTGAGATTTTATTATTTTGTCTGCTATTTCTTTTTTCCCACCATATCTAAGCACATTTAAAACAGTCGGATTTTATTTCATATACGATATGGATAGGTAGCGTACCTAGTTTGTAAGTTATCCATATGAAACAAGTGCTCAATAATCCTACATTAACCACGAGAACAAAGCATTTGTGGCTCGTGATGCTGTCTTTCAATAAAAATACGATTATTTCTTGATAAGACAGAGTGGGAGAAAATGTTTCAAGAGCCACAAACTGAGCATATGGTCCGGAAAAAGTTTCCTCATTGCTTGTTCAGTAGTTGTTTTTTCGGAACCTAAGAGGTCAGGTGGAATTTTATCACTCCTTAATAGTGATTAATTCTAATCTGTGACTTATACAAGACTGTTTCTAGTCCCAACTTCTTGCTATGGCTTAGAGTCATGCGATTCGTAATGGACTCCATGCATGATGGTCAGGTATGTGACCTAGTAAATTTTACTTGAAGAAGTACGACCTCTTCAGTTTAAATTGATTTTTTAGATCAAAATTTGCATGGATGAACATTAAAATGTTTTCAAAGATAAATCGGTAGGCAAAGAGTTTACACCAATTGCAATGCTTTGATCCATTTGATAACACTTAGCGATTAAATCATATCATAGTAGTATGATGTCAATTGGATCTCAAGAACCACCTTCCTGAATACGATTCTAGAAGAGGTAATATATTTTATATTCACCTGTGGGTTCGTAGATCCTAATTATCCTAAGTTAATTTGCAAGCTTAAGAGGATGTCTTAAGTAAGCACTAAAGAGTTGGAATTAGTGTCTCAATCATGTCATAAAATATTTCTCTATATGTCGAGGAATTATGTTGATACATGAAGTTTAGTGGGAGTCATGTGGTTTTTATCAGTCTTATATGTGGAGGCATATTGATCATTTTAGATGATGGAAGATTTTGGAGAAGTAGAATACATCTCTTAGATATCTGGATTTATGAAGATAAATCTAAAAGGATATTAGCATTAAGTCAAAATTCTTATATTGATAAGATCTTTGACTAGTTCAAGGAAGTTGAACACATGATAATTGATTCATTTTGCTTCCGCTGCGGGATCAATTATATATGCTGTAATGTATGCTCAATCCGACATTTTGCATGCTTTGAGCATGACGAGTCGTTTGCAATCAAATCCAAGTGAGAGTCACTTAATAGCCATAAAGAACATCCTTAAGTACTTGCGAAGGACTAAAGATATGTTCCATGTGTTTGGAGTTTACAGTAAGTTGTGTGTAAGGGGTTACACAGACTTCAGTTTCCAAACTGATCAAAGTGATTTGAAATCACGAACTGGCTGTGTTTTATAAAAGATTTATCTGTTGGAAGAGTTCCAAGCAGAAAAGACTATTGGAAAGGTTCCAAGTAGGAGTGACATTTTCAAATATAAATGTCATGTATCCACTGGAAGTGTTCCAGGCAGTTTATCATTGCGGATTTCACAACGGAAATAGAGTACATTGCATCATATGATGATGCATATGAAAGTAGCTTGGATTCGACAGTATTGGAGGGACTAAAAGTAGTTCCTATAGTTGTATATCCTATCCCATTATACTGGTAAAATAGTGGGAGCTACCTTTAGGCCAAGAGTCTTAAGTCTAGATTCAAACCTAGACACGTACTCATAAAGTATTATGTAATATGAGATTACATAGACAAAGAGAAATAACAATCAGAAAGATGAGTAAGATGCAAGTATTGCTAATCCATTAGCCATACCTTTTGCATGCTGAACATGATAGTCATGTCATTTCAATGGGGATAGAAATATATACCTGAATTGTTAGAGATTATGAGATACGAAATTATTGATAGCGTATCAATTTTTCCAAATATTAGATAATCGCATTCATTGTTAGAGTTTCATTAACAACTCCTTATTTAGTTTGATTAAATTTTAATACTTTGTTTATCCGAATTGGTTGAAAGAAAAGTTGAACCCAATTCAAGTGAACATGATGAACTCGGTGTTTTGTCCCTAGTCACTCAATTGAGGTGACGTCTCGAAGTGACTAGATTGTAAGTTGATCGATGGTTGATTCAGCACCATAGGGTCATGGAGATGACTGGTCGTTTACATAGACAGACTGTTGAGACACTCTGTCGGGCAGTGACCATAATAGAGTCCCTTATCAAAATTGTTGAAGCCTGGTCGTGGTGGGGATTTCTAGTTTATTCCTATGAGTCGATTCTTTAGACTGGCGACCATTTACCTGAGTCGGTGTAGTTTCCGATTGACTTTGGTTTTTGTCCTAGGTCGTGCCGTGAAAGGAGGCCGATGGACATCTTCTAGGTCATGGTGATCAGCATCAAACAGTGTAAGATGGGTCAACAGGAATTGTCCACCCACGTTGGGTATTAACATCTTTGAGGCACTCGAGGAGTAGTAACTAGAAATGTGTGGCGACGCTCCGAAGAGATCTCTGGTAGATTTTTCCGGTCAGACAGTTACTCTCCTAGATCGAGAAACCACTCTACTTATATTTTTCAATCGCAAGTGCGACCTGTAAGACACCTTGCGATGAGTGGGAGGATGTGACGGAAAAGAGACAAGAGAATCGGTAGCACACAACTTGTCGAGACAAGTGGGAGAAATTGTAGGAGGAGGAGTCCTCCGCAATAGTGTTGCTACCTGCACAACTTGTATCGGACAAGTGGGAGATTGTTGGAGTAAGTGTCCTCCACAATAGTGCATTTATATAATAAATCTCATTTGGAATATCATGGCGATTAGTATATTTTGATACTCCACGTCAGTTGATTAACGTAAATCGGTAACGATCGGCTGACTAGAGTTTGACGTTATTGTCGTATGACGGCGGTGATCAACTGATCCCTTTAGGTCACACCTATAGGATGAGACCCAAATAGAATATTAATTATTTGTATACGATATAGTTTAATTAGGGCATTACATATATTTGATATGTACGTTTAGTTACGAGAGTTATTTATTGGAAATTGAGTTAGGAACTCATTCACTTAAGTTTATTAGTCCATTATACGATAACTGACTGAATAAATTTTACGTCTTATTTTAATACGATTAAATAAGATTTAATTTAGTGATTAATCGTTAATTCATTAAATTAGTTGAGGTTATGCATATATTTGAGTTAGAGGTAATTATTTAATTATATTTACAAGGACTTGTACAATAAATTAACTGGGCATTGTAGGACTCATTATATATTGATATAATGGTAAAATATCACTTAAAAGTTAAGTACATATCGTTTATTAATTTGAGTCATATAATTGTTATATGATCAAATTAACACTTAATTATACAAGATAATTAAGCATATGATTAATAAGTATTTGTGGGACAAATATCAAAAATCAAAATGGTCCATATAGGACACATGTGGACCGGTTTTAGCTAGTAGAAAACAATCATGTTTATTCTCTACTAAATCCACACTCCACCATATGATTATGATGTGTAAGACACATGATCATTATCATTATACAATCTCATACTCTACCATTATGCATGTGAATAAAATAAGAAGAAAATCACCCACTTTGGGGCCTAGTCCTGACCGGCCAAATGCTTCTATAAGAAGCATTGTTGCTCATTTTTCCACTTGACTTTTGATTCTTCTTTTGATTCACATCTTCTCACTAAAACCTCCTACATCTCTCTAAACTCACATGCAAAACTAATATTCATATTACTAGAGTAGTAATACAATAATATTAGTAGTATTATGTCTTACTTATTATGTAGTTAATAATAAGCTAAGATTATTTGGGTTTAATCTTGGGTGCAACAAGAAGGAGACCTTCTACTTTGGAGGTTGTTTTATCGAGGATCATTCACTAATTACATGCTCAAGAACAATAAGAATGAGTTCTTATTGTGCCCATATTGAGCCGAAAATACCCAATGTAAGGATGTTTTCGTCTTATCTTTTCTTTTATGCTTTTATATTTGCATGCATTATAACTAGATCCTAAATCATTAAGTTAATGTAATTTAATGAACTAATTAGAGGAGTCTAATTATAGGTCTAGGACTTTCAAAACAAACATAGGCATATAGGCATACATCATCATTTTTATAATAATATCATGCCAGATAACAAGAATAGATAGATAATCATGTGAAATAACAACAACATCATCATATTCCAAAGACTCGGGGAAGACTCTCATTGGCAACTATATCACTACTGATGCCTTGCATCTTACCATTAACAATAATATGCTTAAGAAGTTGTGGGACAAGAAACACAATCCAAATCATAAGCATCAAACAATCCGATACACAATCCAAACACATCGTCATATGATCAAACATACTCTCACGGTAAATGAAACGCACTAGCATCTGTGCTAAGCAAGACATAACCACCCTAGACTCTAATCCACTCGGTAGGACGAAGATAATATAATACGGTCCTAGTCTAAATCTGGCCAGACTCTCAGAATGCTACGTGTTCTGATTCGACATGTGGTATTACGTTCCACATCAAAGACTCGGTCGACAGAACGGAAGCCGAGTAACCCAAAATCCGGTAAGGGCAGCTAACGAAAGAGGCGGAAGAGAATGAGTATACCTAATCCGGAAAGGGCACCTAACGGAAAGGTTGTCACATAAACACAAGCAAGTACTCTACATGCAAAGACACCATCTCGTAAGGATACAACATTTGACGGTCGGGTCGATCAACGCATTGCGTTCGCCTCCCAACAACCTCGTCATATCCCTCACTAACATATGCCTAAGCATAAGAGGGATGTACCCCCATCGCTCCGACACGAGGTCCAATGCGTATAAGGGTATAATGGGAATGAGAATTCAATAACATCCTACAACCAAGACTCGACCGACTACTCAAGGCATAAATGACTTAAATGAGTCCAACATTCAAAACTGTCATTTAACATGTGAATGGGCTATAAGTGTTCTATTCTAATGATAAACAAGTGTTAACACATCACCCATAAGCATTAAAACAAAGTTTTAGAGCATAAACATTAAGACAATGCAAGAAAAGAGGTAACAGACAAATTATGCTTAACTCTGGAGGAAAGCACGATCACGTTGGGATAAGCAAGGTGAGAATAGCACGTTGTATGCCTCTATGGAAGAGTTGCGCAAAATTTTTTGAGGAAAGGACGGTGATAACCGCACGATGTCGCCATCTCTGGAAGAGTTGCGGACGGTGCGCGCAACTCAGCACACTGTGAGGCCAGTTTTCGTAAGATGGTCATATCTCACTCATTTCTTGGTGTTTTTGGGCGTGTGACCTACCGATAGAACCGTAAGAGGACAAGCTAAATCATAAATTTGGAATTAAATCAATAGAATTTCTAGGACTCAAGAAATGAGCGTTTAAAGTTGACCCTTCATGTAGACAAATTTCAAACTTGCTTTTCTCATTCAAATATTCATTCCTACTTTCATATAACTTGATTAAACATATTAGTACCCATTATAGCACCTCAAATGGACATGTAAATACCCAAGAAGGTTTCCTAAGTCTCATTTAACCATTATACACGATCATACAACGATCGGTTCCAAGAATCGTCAACAACACAAAACGTAACTTTACCCAAATCGCTCCAATTTCAAAGTTGGGCACAACATCATTATAATAACTTGGGATACTTCATCAATGAGCATAAGACTAATATATTTGAGACATAAGAAACATTTAATGAGCATAATAATGATTAAATGACAATATTAACACATCTCCTTCATACATTCACTCAATGACACAATTAACCACTTCATATAAACTCAAACTTAGTTATCATCATCAACATAAACTATCATTAATCAACATTCCATACAACATATGGGCATGAATACATCCAACATACATGAATTAAACCGTCATTAATGTCTTTAAAGTATTTTCACACAATTAAGAGGGGAATTAGTACAACAATTACCAATTTTCATCATAAGAATATATATGAACATAATTCAACATTTTCAACATGTGAGAACATCAATTCATATCAATAGTTAATAAAGAGTTTATCTTTCTCATAAATACTACTCTAAAACACATAGAAAACACATAAAAAGTGATATCGAGTAATCCGTCAACATACCTTTGCTCTTCACTCTTCTAAATCTTCTTCAATTAAGAAATAATTCTTGTCCGAGTCTTGAAAATCTCCTACTACAATTTCATCACAAAAAGATGAGTAAATCACAAAAAGGAGAGTGGTGGGTTTAGGTGGTTCAAGTTTGGTGGAAATATGAGAAATAGAGGCCCAATAGTCAATTGGGTCTTACCCACTTGGATTTCTGAGTAGAATTCGAATATGGACTCGGAAAAGACGGAAAAGACACGGATTATACCCGAAATATAAAAAATCTCATACTAAGACTAAACTAAAGCGAACTAAAAATAATTAAATAATAATATAATTAAATGCTAAATTTGCAGGTGTTACATCCTTTATTATTATTATTGATGTTATTAATAGAGTTATCAGTAGCTAATTCATTCACTAGGATTTAGGGGATTTATGGGTTAAGTTGCGGTAATTAAATACGGTTAGTAAATTAAATAATAATATAATTAAATGCTAGATTTGCGGGTGTTAAATCTTTTATTATTGTTATTGATGTTATTAATAGAGTTATCAATAGCTAATTCATTCACTTGGGTTTAGGGGATTTATGGGTTAAGTTGCGGTGATTGAATACGGTTAGTAAATAAATCAACTTTACTTATCTAAATTGTTAATTGCAGTCATTAATCGCGAATAATTAGTTTAAGGCTTGAATTGATGGTTTAATTTAGTAATTCTTGATCTAGGATCAAAAGCCGCAGATGGAATTGACTTATTGTAAACGATAGAGTAACCTAATACGTAGCGAGGGTCCGTTCGAAGTATTCTAGGGCGATTAGCAAGCTGATAAGACCTCCTCACTACCCTTTAGACTAGTTTACTAGAATGATTTATGATTCTTGTCGTGTCCTAAATATCCATAGTGAACCGATGACGCTAGTTCCTTCTTTCTATAGTTTCTCATTTATATTACTATTCCTTTGGTCATAGTTTTAGTTTAGTTTACAAATCAAACAAACCTGATTGTTACTAGACAAATTATTACATTAGCATTTTAAGAGACGATTTGTCTCCATGTGGATTCAGTCCCGACTTTACTTGAATACATTAGTTAGAGACTATAGGGTTATTTTTTAGAGGTGTGCGATAGCTGATCAAACAACATTCTTTGTAGTTAGTTCTCCGCAGTTGCAACAAACCTTAAACAAGTCATACGTCTCGGGAAGGATCCCGAGAGCGCCATACGACTCCATGTTAAATCCCTTGTGGCACATCATCAATGGATCACCAAGGGACTGTCTAACAGTTACATATAGAAGATAGCAAAACAAAACTCTATCATGCTTCCATGTCCGGATCTTCCTGTTTCAGCTCATACACTCCCGAGTACACCGGTGGACCACCTCGACCCCCCTAACCCCACTTTTCACTTTCATGTTGGCCCCTCTGGGGGGCTTACTATTGCGGTAGAGGTGTCCTCTTCTTCCTAGCAGCAGCCGCACTTTGAGACTTGACAATCATACTTCCATGAGCCTTCGGGTTCGTATGAGGGATATCCAGCTAACTATATGCGCTACCCTTCTTTTGTGCCTCCTCATGTCATGACTGAGGCTACTCGGGACAACATCAAGTTGCAGCTTTGACACGACTTTCATGGGTTTCAGACTGACATATCCCTAGTAGCTTTCCCGGGATATGAGGAGCGTGTTTGTGCTAGGCATATTGCTCCCAATGATCGTCATCTTTCCTTTTACCGATATCCTCCGGGAGGGTATCCCGACTCCTAGAAGTCCGACGATCTTGAGTTCTAAGGACGGCTCCCCTTAGTTTCTGTTTGTTTGGGGAGGTTAGCCTTGTACATATTTTATGTTTTCTCTTCTCCCTTTACTTTTATTGCATTGTATCCTCATGTTATCTCCATTTCCATATTTGCTACTGTTGTGGCTTTTTTGTTGTTCACAATGGGGACATTGGTTGGGAAATATTGGTATATTTCATACATGAATTTTAAGGATTATAACGAAATTATAATATATGAAATACGAGTCATAAACGAAAAGCATAAAGATTAGAATCAACCTTTTGGTCCTAGCAATATGGCCTAAGAACAAATATCGAAATCGATATTCTCCTAATTGTTGCACCCAAGATGCTCTGAGATATGCCTTTTCTAGTGCTAGAAAGAATACAAAAAATTACTGATGATTTTTGTGTCAAGTTACGAATGATGAATTATGTAGAAAAGAGGAGTTTATATAAAACTCTCCTACTCCTCTTTTTGGCCGTGTAACACAAGTGTAGTAGAGGGAGGAGTCCCCCTCTTCTTCTTCTACTTGTATTAGGAAGTGGAGTCCAGATATGAGTCTTCCTCTTTTATTTATTTAATGTATAATATGTGTATATATTATTATTGTCATTTATGTTGTTATATATTAATAAGTCCATACAACATTTTGTAGTCGATTTATTAATACCTGACTGACATCATTTATTATGACAATATTATATAATATATACGTCAACTATAAATATCGTATATTTATAATTCGCTAATCAAATATAACAGTTTATATTTAATTACGAATTAACATTTAATTCGTTTAGCTTGCATTATTTAATCGTATTAAATAATTACATTATATACATTAATTAGATATAACATTTTATATTCAATTACGAATTAACATTTAATTCGTCTCAGCTAGTATTATTTAATCGTATTAAATAATCATATCATCATTACACTGACTAACCTTTTAGTCATATACATCGACTAACCTTTTAGTCATATAAGGCATCAATATGATTATATTATTCATATAATCATATCTCTCAAACACATCCTTTAGGTGTGACTTTTAGGGACCTGTTGATCACCGCCATTAAAATGACAATAACGTCAAACTTCTAGCAAGCCAACCGTTATCGATAAACGTTAACCAACTGATAAGAATACTAAGTATACCCTGTGAACCTGTAAGAGATTTATACACGTTATCACACTAACTGTGGATGATACTAACTCCAGTACATTGTGTGCATTGCTTTGGGGAGGTATATGTTTTGTGCACATTCATTTCCCGTAATGGTTTTGGATGTATTCTTCTCTTATTTAGATTATATTTGCTTTTATGAGCATATGCCATGTTTATTGCATTTTCGCATGCATTGTTATTTAATCTTCAAAAATAAATTCAAAAAAATTAGTTAGTAGTTGAAGGAGCATGCAAAACAGCCGTGATGACAGTGCATTTGTTTCATGTTTTTCCCAATTATCTACGCGTTGACACACATTTGTTAGAGTACGGTCAACATAGAACCTTGACTTCCTTTTACTCCTTTTATGCCAAACAATTAGACTTGACTTATGTGTTGGTAACTACTCAAATTGTGAGATTAGAGCCTCCAAAACCGATGACATTTAGAATCGATTTCCATTCAAAGGATGTGAGTAGGTCTCCTTATGGATCACGTAATATCAACATGCATAAGTGTGAAATTTGTCCTCTAGTTTCTATACGCATTGGGTTTGTGGTGGTGACACATGAGGAAAGGCATTTGTTATTTGTTTATGAGCCTCACATAACTAAAAGGGCCTGATTTTTCACTTTATAGAATTAATTCAAGTATTTCTCCCTTTTTTTAGCCGCCTGAGCCTTTGTAGCCTGCTTTTCATATGCCAAAATATTAGCTACATGTTGGAGCCAGTGTCCTCCATAGTTAGTGCAATAACATAAATAAATCTCTGTAGGTTCACAGGGTATACTTTGTATAATAATCAGTTGATTAACGTTTATCAATAACGGTTGGCTTGCTAGATAAGTTTGACGTTATTGTCATACAGATGGCGGTGATCAACTGGTCCCTAAAAGTCACACCTATAGGATGTGTTTGAGAGATGTGATTATTTGAGAAAATGATCATATTGATGCCTATTATATGACTAAAAGGTTAGTCAGTGTATTTGACTAAAAGGTTAGTCAATGTGATGATGAGACGATTATTTAATAACGATTAAATAATATAAGCTGAGACGAATTAAAAGTAATTCGTAAATTAAATATAAACTGTTGTATTTAATCAACATATATATAATGTAAGCTTATGCGAATTAAAATGTTAATTCGTAAATTGAATATAAAATGTTATATTGAATTAGCAAATTATAATTATACGGATAATTATAATTAACGTATATATTATACGATTGTCATATTAGATGTTGTCAGACCAGTATTAATGTATCGACTACAAAATGTTGTATGGACATATTAATACATGACAGCACAAATGACATTATAATAATAATATACATTATATATTAAAGCGAATTTAACCGAAATAAAGTCCAGATTCATTCTGGAATTTTCGGTCCATTAGTAGTTAATTAGAGGAGAAAATATCTCCCCATATAACCTAATGGGTGCCGTGAGAAGGAGTAAGGAGAGGAGGAATTTAGTTTTCTTTTCTTCAAACCCTAATTCACTCTCTTGTGCGTCCATCACTTTTCACATCACAAAAATTAAAAGTTAACAGTAACTTTTGACAAAAATATTCTAGCAAATTAAAGAGCATTTCTCATTCTATCTTGGGTGCTACGATTAGGAGATATCATCATTTTAATATTGTTCTTAGGCCTTTAAGCAAGGACTAAAGGTTATTTCTAATCTCTCGCTTATTATGCATTTTCGTTTATGACTGTTAATCATTTAATCATAATTTCATTATAATCCTGAGTGATTTAAAGGGAAGTATACGGATATTTTCCCACAAGTGGTATCAGAGACTTTGGGCTATGAAATTGTTTATATGATTTTCATAAATTTTGAATTTGTATAATTTTGTTTATAAAAAAAAAATATTTTAATTCGGCAAAAGTTTTTTTTTGTGCCGTATGATTTTTTTTTGGGGATCCATTTTGATTCAAATATTGTTATTTTAAAAGGTTGAGATAATAATATATGAATTTGTAGATGTTTTGATTTAATAATGATTGAATTAAAACGTAAATGTAATTTGATTTGAATGTTTATGAACATCCTTTTGCTTTATATTTTCGGTATAAAATGATCTAGATATTCATGTTAAAAGGTTAATTTGAATCATCTAGTTTTGTATCAATGTTTAATATCAATTAGATATTGTTTTGTTTGTACCGATCTAGTTAATATAAGCATGATCGAATTAAAACCGTTGAATTTGATTTTTTTTTCTGCCCGTGTACTATTCATGTACTGTTCACAGAATAAAAAAAAATTCTGTTTTTTTTAAATGGCAGCAACTGCTAGTTTTTTTTTGTAAAGTTTTTCCGGTTTTGTTATAAACCGAGGGAAAAGAAAGAAAAGAATTTTTTTTTTTGGGTACCTGCTACTGTTCACGTATGAACAGTAATTATAAAAAAAAAAAAAAAAATTCGTTTTTCCTTATACCGGTTTTTTTTTTTTTTGTACATTATTAAGATAATGTATGTTTGTTTTGGTGAAAAAGTTCACAAATTTTTGATACCATGTTATTTTAAAAAGCTTTAAAATAATGTTGTTGTTATTCATATTGATTATGAATTTCATTGGATTTTGATTGAAATCTAGTGATGGATTACGGAATCGTCACATGATTTAATGGTGGTTTGGATAATTAATCAACATAATTTATGCATTATGTTTTGTATGATTAATTTTAGTTGATGCTTTTATTATGTTGAATGTTGTTTGAATGGTTTAATTTTACGCATTTTTGTACAATCAGTATTAATTTACTAGTGTGGCCTTAGTAGATTATGTTTTCGTAATGATGAAAACATAGTCTTGGTTGTAATTTGAGATCTCGTATCTCCCCTATGTAATTTTAATTTTTGGAATCATTTTGAATTAGAATGTAAATAGGTTTACATTTGTAATTTTAAAATGTATTTTGAGAAGATTCAAGATGGAGATCGGATGGCTCACTCCCGCTATATGGACCAAGGTGGAACATCAAGTCAAGCTTCTCGGATCCATAAGGATGGATTCCAAACTTGTATTTTGTTCATTTTGATAGTTAGGCCAAACTAGGTGTTTTATTTTGCGTTTTTATTTTTCCATTCTCGTTGCTTTATTCACACGATAGATAATTGCATCATATTCCGCCTAAACCAAACCACCTAAAAATGCATGAAAAATGATTCATACAGTTTGAATATTTTAATCATGAACATACAGATGTCACTCGCTTTTAGGGCCATCACCTTAGTTTAAATCATTCTCGAGTTGCTAGACATTCGTTCACTTAAAATGAATTAAAGTTAAGATGATGGGACCTTCCCCTATAACTAAAATTGAGACTAGTCTTTATAGGGAAAACTATTATGAACCCCTTCTTCGTCGGAAGTCATAATATGACCCCTTTTACGTTGGGTAAGTAGTGAGTGTTGACCTATTTTTATCTCAACATTATAGTACGAGTAATATCTCGTGATTATGATGGACTAAAGATAGAATTTACAGAAATTTATCGACCAGGAATTCTAAAAGTAGAACTAGCCAAGAGGTTGGCTTATCAATTTACAGAAATTGAGTCTTGGGATCATTTATATAATTCTTGAGGGAGGTCAATTGTATAAATGCACGAGTCATCGCATTAAACAGTTTTTCATTAGACTCAAAATTTAAAACGATGAATACTTATCATATTTATTTTCTTTTTCACAGTTTTTGAATTCGTTATATACAGATATAACTGCTAATAACAAAATGGCTGGCCATACTGATGACCCAATGCCAAGTACCACGCTCGGACGTGAGTCCTGGCTTAAGATTTTCATGGACACTATGAATCAGTCAACGCGACTGAAGAATAACGGGTCCAACTTTGCGGACTGGGAGGCGGCATTACGAATGCTGCCATTGCTGACGGTAAGCTCAAGTACTTGACTGAGCCACTACCGCCAAACCCAGGCCCCAATGCAGAGCAATGAATCACTTGCTTATAGTGATTTCGTATGGAGGCGGGTGCGATAAAGAACTACTCATCTTTTCAATGGAATCAATTTGCAAAGACGCATTCATTGCCCAGGTGCGAATAAATTTTCACCACCTCTCTAACGAGTTCTCGAAAGCTCGAATCGTTAGCTATGAGCATACCTGTCGCTTCTTTGAGGCGAAACTCCAGAAGGGCCAAGCGTTAGCCCACACATTCTTGATATGATTGAGAATGTCGAGGAACTGGAGGCACTTGGTTGCAAAATCGATGAGAAGATCGTCATAGACCGCGTTCTTTATTCACTTCATGATGGTTTTGCCCTTTTCAGGGCAAATTACTATATGAATGATATGAAGAAGAGTCTTCATCAGCTCCACTCACTCCTCGTACAGACAGAGAGTGATCTGAAATTGAGTGGGAGTCTGAATAAGGACGTTCTCATGATTGCCAACAAGGGCAAAGGTAAGGGCAAGGCTAAGGCCAACCTAGCTGTAGGGAAGCCGAAATTCAAAAAGCCAGGGCAAGGCAAGAGTGGACCTGGTGAGACTAGCGGTAGCTCACAAGGCAAGACAAAGAGCGATGAAGGTAACGTGGAGTGCCACCATTGCCACAAGCTTGGGCATTGGAGGAGTAACTGTCCCGTGTACCGTGAGGACATAAAAGCAGGCCGCGTCTCTCCTGTTGGTATGTCTTCTTCTTTTATTCATATGATTGAGATTAACCATGCAAGTTTCGGAACTTGGGTATTAGATACTGGTTGTGGTTCTCATCTGTGCAATCATTTGCAGGGCCTAAGAAACATCACAACTCTCGCAATGGGTGATGTGGACCTGCGAGTGGGGAATGGAGCAAGAGTAGCTGCCGTTTCAGTGGGAACATATGTAATCCAACTCCCGAGTTGATTTGAGTTATTTCTCAATAACTGTTACTATGTACCCAGTTTATCTAAAAACATTATTTCGGTTTCCGTACTTGATAAGGACGGTTTTTTGTTTGTAATAAAGGATAATAGCTGTATTTTCTCTTTAAACGAAATGATTTATGGTAAAGCAGTTTCCATGAATGGGATATATGTTTTAGATCAAACCACAGATATAATGCATGTGAGTAGTAAGAAAGCAAAAGTTGGTGACAAAGATCAAACCTATTTATGGCATTGCCGTATGGGACACATAAATGAAAAACGCGTGAAGAAGCTCATTGACAATGGGACTATCTCCCCATTTGACTATGAGTCTTTTGGCACGTGTGAATCATGTCTCACAGGCAAAATGACTCGAATTTCCTTCAAAGGTGTTGGAATGCGCGCTACTGACCTATTAGGACTCATACATACTGATGTGTGTGGACCTATGTCAATCAACGCTAGAGATGGCTATAGATATTTTATCACTTTCACGGACGATTTGAGTAATATGGATATGTAACTTAATTAAGTCAAGTAAAAGTGAGTCCTTTGACAGTTCAAGGAATTCCAGAATAAGGTAAACAACTGTATAGAAACATTAAAGCACTACGTTCAGATCGTGGTGGCGAATATCTTTCTAATGTTTTGATCACACCTCAAAGATTGTGGTTTTAAGTACTACAGTTACTCCACCTGGAACACCACAATTGAAATGTGTGTCCGAACGGAGAAATCGAACATTCCTGATATGGTTCGATCCATGATGAGTCACACGGTTGTGCCTAACTCATTATGGGGATATGCTCTATTGTCTGATGCTCTAATACTTAACCGAAGTCCTTCTAAAGCTGTAGACAAGACTCCATATGAATTATGGAAGGGAACGGTCCCTAACTTGTCCTTTATTCGGGTTTGGGGCTGCGAGGCTTATGTCAAGTGGAGACCTAACGATAAGCTCGGCCCACGATCGGTCAAGACATACTTTATTGGTTATCCAAAAGGGATGTTTGGTCATTACTTTTACTCGCCTACCAAACATCGAGTTTTTGTTGCGGCTAGTGCGACGTTCTTAGAGAAGAGTTTCTCATAATAGGACAAGTAATGGAACCTTCGATCTGTCGGAGATTCAAGAACCAACAACCGAGCAACCAATGGAGGAAACTGTTCCTTCATCATCGGCTGCGGTTAATATTTCTTTGGAACCTAGGAGGTCGGGTAGACACTCTATTCCTCCAGACAGATACATTGGTATGGTTGAGGAGAATGAGAGAGATGACGTTTTACTCCTAGAGAGTAACGAACCCGCTACCTATAAAGGTGCCATGACCTGTTCCGACTCTAAGCTATGGCTTGATGCGATGCAATCCGAGATGGACTCTATGTATGAGAATGACGTATGGGATCTGGTTAACTTACCTGATTAGTTTCGTCCGCTTCATGCAATGGCTTTATCAAAATAAGCATTCTGTAAAAGACAACCAGATACCTACAAGGCACGACTAGTGGCAAAGGGTTTCACTCAAGTGCAGGATTGCACTATGATGAAATTTTTGCACCCGAGTTTGCTGCGTTTCCATTCGGATAATCTTAGCTATTGCCCGCTTTTTCATGACTATGAATTTTGGCCATGAAGTGAAAACCGCCTTCTTAAACGGTTATTGGAGGGGAGTTTACATGGTACACCCGAAGATTTCATTGATCCTCAAATCCTAAGAGTATGCAAGCTTAAGCGTTCCATCTATGGACTTTAAGCGGCTTGCTCGAAGTTGGAATCATCGTTTCGACCATTGATCAAAGAGAATGGATTACTCTGATCGGTCGAGAACCATGCTTATATATCAAGTCGAGTGGGAGCAAGATTGTCTTCCTAATATTGTATGTCGATGACATACTCTTGATTGGGAATAACATACCTCTCTTAACTTCGGTAAAAGTTTGGTTAAAGAACCATTTCCAGATGAAAGATCTGGGCAAGGCAAAAAGAATTTTGGGGATCCGTATATACAGAGATAGATCACGACGGATGTTATCCTTCAGTCAGGAGTCTTATATAGATAAGATTCTTGAGAGGTTCAGCATGACCAACTCCAAGAAGGGGAACCTTCCAATGATTTCTGGGATGCAGTTGAGTAAAGCTCAGGCACAAAAGACATCGGAAGAGGTCGAGCGCATGAGTCGGGTTCCTTATGCATCAGCTATAGGATCGATCATGTATGCCATGATATGCACACGTCCAGACGTGGCATATGCTTTGAGTATGACGAGTCGGTACCAAGGCAATCCAGGTGAAACACACTGGATGGATGTTAAGAATATCCTTAAGTACCTACGGAGGACTAAGGATTGGGTATTGACTTATGGAGGAGACACTGAGCTATGCGCAATCGGTTACGCATATGCTAGCTTCCAAACGGATCGAGATGACTCGAAATCTCAGTCTGGATTCGTTTTTACTCTTAATGGCGCTGCGGTCAGCTGAAAAAGCTCCAAACAAAGTGTTATAGCAGATTCTATGACTGAGTCCGAGTACTATGCTGCTTCAGAGGCTGCGAAAGAAGCTATATGGATGCGTCAATTCTTACAGGGACTAACTGTAGTTCCTAGTTCGGATGACCCGATCACCATCTATTGTGATAATAGTGGTGCCATCTTCCAGGTTAAGGAGCCTAAGTCCAGTAACAAGTCTAGGCATGTACAACGGCAGGCTCACATGATCCGAGATTACGTGGAGCAAAGGGAGATGGTGATAGACAAGATTGCTA
Organism: Heliosperma pusillum; assembly: GCA_022085475.1. Classification (NCBI taxonomy): domain Eukaryota; kingdom Viridiplantae; phylum Streptophyta; class Magnoliopsida; order Caryophyllales; family Caryophyllaceae; genus Heliosperma; species Heliosperma pusillum. The sequence goes on from JAIUZE010069299.1 coordinate 25,074, forward strand.
CGGATGATAACGTCGCAGATCCTCTCACTAAGCCATTGAGATATGATAAGCATGAAGGGAACATTATTTCCATGGGAATCAAACGTGTTCCTGAGTTGTATTAGTTGTTTTATTTGGATTAGACACCTGTATCTTTTTCATAAAACTATCTATGAAATCATCGTTTTGTTTTATATTTTGTTTTCATGTGGGTTGTACTGACAACATTGAACACCACAAAGTGAACTGAATTACATTATATTTGTTTTGGTCCGTAATCGCCTACATGAGCTGATAACTCTGGCAATTATTCTGTGAAGTCGATTGATGGTGGGTTCAACGAGCCATAAGTCAAACAGTTGACTGATCGATCATATATGCGAGTTATAATGATACATCGCAGGACAATATTGTGACAACGTTATGGAGTCCTAAATGTTTAAGAACATTAGGTGTCAGGTCGTGGATAGGACGTCCATAGTGTTCCTAGAGTCGATTCTTTTGACTATCGACTGTCTCTTGAGATTAAGGCAGTTTTTGGGTGACTTTGGTTTCTTTCTCATGGTCGACCATAACAGGAGGCTAAGTAGATTTTTACTGGGTCATTTCATACTGCTCTTGTCTCTGCAAGATTCGAGTTGAAAAAAATATCCAACCTTTATCAGGTTATGTTATTTCTCAGGGCCACTCGAGGAGCTGTAACTGAAATGCATGGCCATGCTCGAATAAAGATTCGTTTATCAGTTAAGTTACTCTCTAGTCGGGGAAACCACTCTTGATACTGATCACTTGTAAACTACGACCTTTGTGAATACGGACTTTCCAAATTGGTTTACATTGAGTGGGAGAAATTTATTATGGATATGAGAATCAGTTATCGCACATAAACTTGTACGGACAAGTGGGAGATTGTTGGAGCTAGTGTCCTCCACAGTTAGTGCAATAACATAAATAAATCTCTGTAGGATCACAGGGTATACTTTGTATAATAATCAGTTGATTAACGTTTATCAATAACGGTTGACTTGCTAGATAAGTTTGACGTTATTGTCATACAGATAGCGGTGATCAACTGGTCCCTAAAAGTCACACCTAAAGGATGTGTTTGAGAGATGTGATTATTTGAGAAAATAATCATATTGATGCCCTATTATATGACTAAAAGGTTAGTAAGTGTATTTGACTAAAATGTTAGTCAATGTGATGATGAGACGATTATTTAATAACGATTAAATAATATAAGCTGGGACGAATTAAAAGTAATTCGTAATTAAATATAAACTGTTGTATTTAATCAGCATATATATAATGTAAGCATATGCGAATTAAAATGTTAATTCGTAAATTGAATATAAAATGTTATATTGAATTAGCAAATTATAATTATACGGATAATTATAATTAACGTATATATTATACGATTGTCATATTAGATGTTGTCAGACCGGTATTAATGTATAGACTACAAAATGTTGTATGGACATATTAATACATGACAACACAAATGACATTTATAATAATAATACACATTATATATTTAAGCGAATTTAACCGAAATAAAGTCCAGATTCACTCTGGAATTTTCGGTCAATGGGTAGTTATTTTGAGGAGAAAAATCTCCTCATAAAAAACCCTAATGAGCCGTGAGATAAGAGAGGGAGTGAAGAAAAAAAATTCTAACCCTAATTCATTTCTCACTTGTGCCTCCATCTCTTCACATCACAAGATCAAAAAGTTAACAGTAACTTTTGACAAAAATATTCTAGCAAATTAAAGGGCATTTCTCATTCTATCTTGGGTGCTACGATTAGGAGATATCATCATTTTGATATTGTTCTTAGGCCTTTAAGCAAGGACTAAAGATTATTTCTAATCTCTCGCTTATTATGCATTTTCGTTTATGACTATTAATCATTTAATCATAATTTCATTATAATCCTGAGTGATTTAAAGGAAAGTATACGGATATTTTCCCACACTAAAATATTAGAGTTACACTCTTAAATCATCAAAGTTACACTTGTAAAATGTTAAAATTATATAAATTCAAATTTTTATATACAAAACCTTCTTAAAAAAAATTAAAGTTACACTCCTAAACTGTTACAATTACACTCGTAAAATGTAAAAAATTATATAAATTTAAATTTATAAGTAATAAATCGTCTTAAAAAAAATATTAAAGTTACACTCGAAAATCATCAAAGTTACACTCGTAAAATATCAAAATTATATAAATTCAAATTTTTATACAAAACCGTCTTAAAAATATTTAAGTTACACTCGAAAATCAGCAAAGTTACACTCGTAAAATGTTAAAATTAAATATATTCAAAGTATAATTTACAAATCCGTCTTCAAAATTTAAAGTTACGCTTGAAAATATTAAAGTTAAACTCGAAAAGCATCAAAGTTACACTCGTAAGGTGTTAAAATTGTTTAAATTCAAATTTTTACATACAAACCGCTTTAAAAAGTTAAAGTTACACTCTAAAACATTAGAGTTACACTCGCAAGCATCAAAGTTACACTCATAAATCTCAGTGACCAGGCCTGTCGCAAGCCCGATGCAAAGATAAATTACCCAGACTAGGCTAATAACAAATTAATGTAATTAGGGAAGTAGGGGTCGATCCTCAGGGAGATGGTGTTTCCTATGGATTGTGAATCGTCTCACAATTGAGTTTTATCTAATGATTTTCTGGGTTTTGGATTTTGTGATGTCTAAACTAATAAAGAACATAAATAAAAACAAAACAATACTGAAATGGAAACGATAATGCAGATAATAAATTAACAATAATGAGAAGCATCTAGGGAAGTAGGTTCACACATGTAAATTGATATATTGATGAAATTGGATTTAAGATATGCAAATAATTCATTGAGCGTTCGTAAGAATGGTGTGTTTATTACAATCATAGATCAGATGGTCTAGCAGGCTTTTAGTGCGATTTACTAGGTCGTAATCCAGCATGTCACGCTTTGTCTATTCAATTCCTGTATATCTACCTTGGAAAAGAATTCCATACTAGTCAATGATTGTGATCAAGAATCGTCAACTATCGTTAAAGTCCAAACATGCATAGACACAATGTTTTAAAAGCACAATTTCTTTTATCCAATTATCATCTTTTAATCAATCTAACATGGCTACCCTACACCCTAGAAAGGTGACTACTCACTCATGATTATGTTGGTATTAACAATGAAAGTTAAGGTAAGCATATTTAGTTGGTTTTGACAATAATTTAGACTTTCTATGTGGCGATAATAACGATGCTATACGATAATCTAAGAAATGAAACTATGATTATAACAACGTAAAAACGAATCTAAATGATATGAACGGAAAATGACAATCAAATGGAAAACAATAGAGAACAATAAATAAAGGATAAATTAGGAATACCTAGGTGACGATCAACGATGAAAGCGATAACAATAATAGAAATCCCTCGCATAGAAATACCGTACCTTGAATTACAACTTTTGAACCCAATAAAGTAGATGCAAGAGATTGAAATTCTATTTGAACTAAGCTAATGTTTTGATAGGAAATAGACGAAAGTAAACTAAAACAAAAGACAAAAATAGAAGAGAATCTAAACTAGAAACACTAAAGCTAAAAAGAAATATAAGACAAGATTGTGTAAGAAAGTGTATGATGGATGTATATATGATATGATAGTGTATGATCCTTGAGCATCTATTTATAGTATTAGGGTTTCGTGGAGAAGAGGTCGGGCAATAAATGCATAGGTCAAAAATAGGATGAAGGAGCCGCAATGCATTGAGCAGCAGGAATACCCGATCGGGTACACCACTTACCCGATCGGGTAAGTTGTCTTCTGGAAGCTCTTGACTAACTCTTCAACTTCCTTCGCTTTGACTTGACTTACAACATCCCCCTTGACTCTACAATCGGGTTTGTTGCTTGGATATGATGTTAAGCGATGAATTCTCCCGTCTAATTGATTGGTCTTCCGACAACTACAAAACCGTCTTTGCTTCTTCTCTCCCTTAAGTTAGTGAACCTTCTCGAAATGCCTTACACACAGTCAAGCTTGCATCTTCAAATCGTCGGGTTCTAGGCAAATGCTCGGAAATATAGAAAAAGGGCGTAGAAACGTCACTTTCCCTACAAAATAAGTTAGAACACAGGAATTCGCCTAGAAGACGATATTAGCTCATAAAATGGCTTAACAAAGCACAAATGACAAACAAAACCGAGCTAAAGTGGGGGTTAAAATCATACAAATATTCACTTATCAAACTCCCCCAAGCTAAACCTTAGCTTGTCCTCAAGTAAACATAACAAACAATACCAGGACAAGGCTGCAGGCATTGGCTACTAGACCATCAAGAAACAAATCTCAATATAAAGCTTTGAAAACATAATGAATCATAACCCAAAAGCAACGTGGGCAAGAATGATACATAGACATGGCTGAGATTTACATAACGGCGTAGCACAAAGAATTTCACTACAGAATTTCGGCTCTTGCATGATCTTTTGACAAATGGACTCTCACGGTACACTCGAACACTCAATGTATGCAAAAAGGTGATTTCTTTATGTGTAAATGTTTTTGAGACACTCACCTATCTACGACTCATGAAAATGTGTCCGCAGTCTAATACGGTAAACAATTCAAAACACAAGTCAAAGATCACAATGCACATAGAAAAGAAGCCGAAAAATGAGAAGAAGGCTTTGGGAAATGGGTGAAAGGTGGACAAATAGTTATGGTCATGTGAAGGTTATAGTGAGCTAGCAACTGACCAATGATAAATGAAAACTCAATCCAAACTTTCGATTAATTCCCAGAAAACGAATGATGAAGCCAGAAGTAACAATTTGGCTTATTCCACACGAAACACAAGAGTGAACTCCTTCTATATATTGACTTTTTTAGGAGATACTCACAACTTCTTCTTTTATTTCTTCTTTTTTTTTTTTCTTTTTCTCATTTTTTTTTTCTTTTTCTTTGATTTTTCTATTTTTCTTCTCTTTTTTCTTTTTCTTTTCTGAACACAACTTCACTTCTTGAACTTTTTCGTTTTCCCAATTCACTTTGACAGATAGGAACAATTCTTCCCAAAAGAGCACCCACACACCACAGTCTAGCTACTAGCTCGAAAGGTAGGCAGTTTTTATGTGTAGCTAATATTTTGTAAAGCACTTGTATGAAGGGGCTAATTTTGAAGGGCAAATTAAAGTAAAAAGGCTTCAAATCTTAGTGAATCATGAATGTAATGCTTATAGAAATGAAGTGAGAACCATACTTATGCGTTTTGACATGACACACATCACAAGGAGAACTACACACACCTAAACGAGACTGGGTATGGATGTACCAGTCTAAGGAGGTTCTACCTTACAATATATGTAGTTTGCCAATTGTCAAGATCAAGCGTACTCATCTATAGATTCGTTCCATGCCTACTGTGTACAAGACTTCCCCATGTATGCACAATTCAATGAATATTGAATCATTATCTTTTGAAAGTTTTAAGTTTGGGAAATGTAACATGATAGCATAGTAAACAAGCAAGCAAAGCATAAAAAGCATTCAATTGTGTTCAAAAATTTTTAAATTTTCTCAAAAATCTTCTCTTTCTTTTATTCAAAATATGAAAAAATATACTAAAATGCAAAAATGGGAAAATGCAATCCCTCCCCCAAGCTAAACATCGCATTGTCCTCAATGTGAGCACAAAAACCAAATATGCAATGAGATGCTTAATGGGAAGAAAGGAAAAATGAAAGAAGAATGAAGCTTACTAGTCAGTGCGGACTCCCCCAAGCTAGCCTTTTGGACTTGACAAGGAAGGTTTTCAGAGATTCTTCAAAAACTCTTTCATCTGCAAAGAAATCTAACAAAACAACGTAAAAGGGAAAAACATAAATAAAAAGGCAAAAAGGGAAAACACGGGTTGCCTCCCGAGAAGCGCTTGTTTAACGTCTTGCTCGACGAATTCTTCTATAAAATCATTGGGTCTGTAATGGACGCTCCGTATAGACAATATCTAAACATCCGATGATAGAATTGCTATAGTAGAGTTTCAGTCTGTGTCCATTAACTTTGAATTTCTCACCATTGCTAGTCATTAGTTCCACATAGCCGTACTTGCTCACATATGTGACAGTGAATGGTCCAGACCATCGGGAACGAAGTTTTCCCGGAAAAATTTTCAAACGGGAGTTGAAAAGAAGTACTTGGTCACCGACATTAAATTCTTTCTTAATTATCCTCTTGTCGTGCCAACGCTTCGTTTTCTCCTTATAGATCCTAGAATTCTCATAAGCTTGCAAACGAAATTCCTCTAGCTCATTGAGTTGCAAGAGTCTCATATCAGCGCTAAGCTTAGTGTCTAAATTTAGTTCTTTGATAGCCCAGTAAGCTTTATACTCTAACTCGACAGGAAGATGACAGGCCTTTCCATAAACCAATCGATAAGGAGATGTTCCAATCGGGGGTTTGAAAGCTGTACGATAAGCCCACAAGGTGTCATCGAGCTTATTACTCCAATCAGTTCTAGATCTTGAGACTACTTTCTGAAGAATTGTTTTCAACTCTCTATTTGAGACTTCTACTTGACCGCTGGTCTGAGGATGGTAGGCTAATCCTCGTCTGTGATACACACCATATTTAGCAAGCAGAGTATCTAACTGCTTCTCTCCAAAATGAGTTCCCCGATCACTAATCACGGCTCTGGGTACACCAAAACGTGGAAAGATGATCTTCTTAAATAGCCGTATCACAGCTCTAGCATCATTAGTGGGAGTGGCAATTGCTTCTACCCACTTGGAAACATAGTCAACAGCGACTAAGATGTAACGATTTCCGTTAGAAGAAGGGAATGGTCCTTGATAGTCAATACCCCAGACATCGAATATTTCAACTTCTAATATGCCGTTTTGAGGCATCTCATGTCTCTTGGATATTTGACCCATTCGTTGACAAGCGTCACAAGCCATAACAAAATCCTTTGAATTTTTAAACATCGTGGGCCAGAAAAACCCGGATTGTAAGACTTTGGCTACGGTCTTGGACGGACCATGATGTCCACCATAAGCAGATGAGTGGCATCCTTCTAAAACTCCTTTAACTTCCCACTGAGGGATACACCGTCTATAAAGACCATATGAACATTGCTTAAAAAGATAAGGATCATCCCAAACGAATAATTTTGCATCATGCAAAAATCGCTTCCTTTGGTTATAAGAAAGGTCAGAAGGTAGCTGTCGACTGACAAGAAAATTGGCCATATCAGCATACCAAGGAGAAGAGTCAGTAATCGCCATTAATGAATCATCAGCAAACGAATCATTAATGGGTGTTGGCAGTCCTATTTCAGTTACTCTTATCCTTGAAAGATGGTCAGCGACTACATTTTCTGCTCCTTTCTTATCCCGGATCTCTAGATCAAACTCTTGAAGGAGCAAGATCCATCGGATAAGCCGATGTTTTGCCTCTTTCTTTGAAAGCAGATATTTCAAAGCAGCATGGTCAGTGAAAACAATGACTTTCGATCCTATAAGGTAAGAACGGAATTTGTCTAAGGCATAGACAATGGCAAGAAGTTCTTTTTCAGTGGTGGCATAGTTGGTTTGGGCAGGATCTAATGTTTTACTAGCATAGTAAATAGCATGAAGGAACTTTTCCTTTCGTTGCCCTAAAACAACCCCAACGGCGTAATCACTCGCATCGCACATAAGCTCAAATGGAAGATTCCAATCAGGTGACTGGATTATAGGTGCGGTGATTAGAGCGCGTTTGATTTTGTTGAATGCCTCAAGGCATTCCTTCGTGAAATTAAAAGGTGCATCCTTAAAAAGGAGCTCAGTCAGGGGTTTGGCTATTTTAGAAAAATCTTTAATAAACCATCGGTAAAAACCGGCGTGGCCAAGGAAACTCCTGATTCCTTTTACATTAGCAGGTGGTGGCACTTGCTCAATAACTTGGATCTTAGCTCGATCCACTTCAATACCTCTTTCGGAAATGATGTGTCCTAAAACTACACCTTCGTTCACCATGAAGTTGAAAGTCCTAGACCTTTAATTAGACTCCTCTAATTAGTTTATTAAATTACATTAAGTTAATGATTTAGGATCTAGTTATCATGCATGCAAATATAAAAGTATAAAAGATAAGATAAGACCAAAATATCCTTACATTGGGATTTTTCGGTTCAATATGGGCACAATAAGAACTCCTTCTTATTGTTCTTGAGCATGAAATTAAGTGGATGATCCTCCAAAAGTAACCTCCAAAGTAGAAGGTCTCCTTCTTGTTGCACCCAAGATTAAACCCAAATAATCTTACCTTATTATTAACTAGATAATAAGTAAGATAAATACTACTAATATTATTGTATTACTACACTAGTAATATGTAGTGAATATTAGTATATATGAGAGTTTAGAGAGAAGTTGAGTATTTTAGAGAGATATGTCAAAACAAGTGAAAAACAAGAAGTAATGAACAACCAAAGTGCTCTATTTGAGTCACTTTTGGCCGGTCATCAACTCACCAAAAGAGGTGATTTTATTCCTTATTTTATTCACATGCAAAGTGGTAGAGTGTAGTGTTAGTATGTAATGATTTTAGGTTACTATTCATGTCATAATCACATGTTGCTTGTGAGTATGAATAAGAGCAACCATCATCACCAACCACTACATGTAAACCGGCCATGTGAGGCCTATTTTGATCCATTTTGATTTTTGATATTTGTCCCACAAATACTTATTAATCATATGCTTAATTATCTTGTATAATTAAGTGTTAATTTGATCATATAACAATTATATGATACAAATAAATGAATAATATGTACTTAACATTTTAAGTAATATTTTACCATTATATCAATATATAATGGGTCCCACAATGCTTAGTTAATTTATTTTACAACTCTTTGTAAATATAATTAACTAATTACCTCTATCTCAAAACCTCAACTAATTTAGTAATTTAACGATTAATTACTAAGTTAAATCTTATTTAATCGTATTAAAATAAGATATAAATTTATTAGTCAATTATCGCATAATTGAAAAATAAACTTAATCGAATTTGAGTTCTTAACTCAATTTCTAACAATTAACTCTCGTACATATCGAATATATGTAATGTACTAATTAACTGTATCATATACAAATAATTAGTTACTATTTGGATTTCATCCTTTAGGTGTGACCGAAAGGGATCAGTTGATCACCGCCGTTATACGACAATAACGTCAAACTCTAGTCAGTCAACCGTTATTGATTTACGTTAATCAACTGACGTGGAGTATCAAAATATACTAATCATGCCACGTATATTCCAAATGAGATTTATTATATAAATGCACTATTGCGGAGGACACTTACTCCAACAGAAGTGACACTTTTCCCAGTTGAGAACAAGGTCGACTTCTTCACAGCGTTTTAGCACCTTAGATAGATTTGTCAAACAGCTATCAAAGAAAATGCCATAGACGCTAAAGTCGTCCATAAATACTTCCATGATAGTCTCAACAAAATCAGAAAAGATACTAGTCATGCAACGCTGAAAAGTTGCGGGTGCATTACACAAGCCAAATGGCATTCGGCGATAAGCAAAAGTGCCATAGGGACAGGTGAAGGTGGTTTTTCTTGGTCCTCAGGGTGGATAGGAATTTGGAAAAATCCTGAGTAACCATCTAAATAACAGAAATATTTGTGGCAAGCTAACCTCTCTAACATTTGATCAATGAAGGGCAGAGGATAGTGATCTTTTCTAGTTGATTGATTCAACTTCCTGTAGTCAATGCACATACGCCATCCCGTCACAATCCTTGTGGGGGATGAGCTCATTCTTCTCATTCTTGACTACTGTTGTTCCTTCTTTCTTGGGAACAACTTGGACAGGGCTAACCCATTTTGAGTCAGAAATTGCATAAATTATGCCAGCATCTAGCAATTTCAGAACTTCAGTTTTAACTACCTCTTGCATGTTTGGGTTAAGACGGCGTTGACCTTGAACACAAGGTCTTTGGCCTTCTTCTAGGTTAATTCTATGCATGCAAAAGTCAGGGCTTATGCCTGTGAGGTCTTCAAGTTTATAGCCTATTGCCTTTTTATGTTTCCTCAAAACAGTCAATAGTAAGTCTAACTGATTTTCGTCTAGGAGAGCACTCATTATGACCGGGCAATATTCAGACTCATCTAAAAAAGCATATTTTAGATTTGAGGGAAGAGGTTTAAGTTCAGGTTTATGTACTTCTGCCTTGGCAGGAGCATCAATTAAGCTTATGAACTCCTCAACTTCTTCAGACGATATCTCTTTACCAGTCAAGTCCCTTTCCAGCTCACTGATCTCAAAATTGTCATTCTCAGAGATATCCTCTAACAATAAAATTGCTTCTAAAGGATCCTCAATTATTGATGGGTACAGAGATTCATCAACGATTGAGTCGGCAATGTCAAGAAAACAGCAAGGCTCTTCAAGCATAGGGCTCTTCATTGCACTGTTTAAATTGTAGGTGACTTTATCATCACCTACCTCTAATATCAATTTTCCATTCTTGACATCGATTACTGCTCCCGCAGTGTGTAGAAATGGCCTTCCTAAAATGATAGGGATTTGCGAATCTTCTGCCATATCTAACACTATAAAATCGACTGGAATGAAAAACTTCCCTACTCTAACAGGTACATCTTCTAAAACTCCCATAGGTTGTTTTAGAGAACGATCTGTCATTTGCAGGGTGATACTTGTGCATTTCAGAATTCCCATATTCAATTTTTTGCAAATGGAATATGGCATAACGCTCACACTAGCACCTAGATCGCATAAAGCTTTATCAATCGTGTAGGTGCCTATAGTGCAAGGTATAGAGAAACTACCAGGATCCTTTAACTTAGGAGGGGACTTATTTTGCAATAACGCACTGCATTCGGCGGTGAATGCGATGATTTCAACATCATCCAGAGTCCTCTTCTTTCTTAAGATATCCTTCATAAATTTCGTGTAAGAAGGGATTTGAGTGATTAATTCAGTGAAGGGAACCGTTACTTGGAGGTTTTTGACAACTTCCATGAATTTACCAAATTGGGTTTCCTTATGATTTCTCCTCAAACGCTGGGGAAATGGAACTTGAATTTTGATGGGTTCCTTTTCAAGTTCATCCTTCTTTTCAGATTTGTCTTCCGCTACCTTAGCGGTGAATGGTTGGTTTCTTTTTGGCTTTCTACTGGTGAAGGCTCAACTGTTGGTTCTTTGTGTTGCTGAGGTTCCGTATAAGTGGTACCACTCCTAAGGGTGATAGCATTTGCGGTGTCCCTCGGTTGTTCACCATGAGGTGGGAGTTGGCCTTGTTTTCTTTGGGTAATAGAGGTAGCCAATTGGGCCATTTGAGTTTCAAGCATCTTGATGGCAGCATCTTTGGCTTGATCACTCTTTTGGAATTGAGCAAACATTGAATCCTGTTTTTGAACAACTTGTAGAAGCATAGATTCAATTTTTCTCAAACTTGAGTCATTTGGTTGGCCTTAAATTTGAGGTGGTTGGTGTTGAGTTTGGTATGGCTGATTGAAGTTAGGTTGGAATGATGGTCTCTGGTTTTGAAAACCAGGTGGACTGTAAGGCTTTTGTTGGTGTGGTATGAATGGTTGTTGAGTTTGTTGGTGGGGATTTTGAACATTGGTACTTTTGTAGGACAAAAATGGGTGGTTTTTTGTGTTTTCGTTATAGAAGTTTGAGAAAGCGTTGTCTTGCCTATATCCTTGATAGGCATTGACTTGCTCTATTGAACTTCTACAATCTTGAAAACTATGCCCTCCAATCCCACATGTCTCACATACCACTACGTGGTTAGTGACGTTGATATGCTCCTTTGATTGGGAAGAGCTTCCTACTTGTTGCTGCAGAAGGGCTAATTGGGCTTCCGGGAGTGCTACTTTACTTGAATCATCCTGCTTGGCTTTGAGCGGTTTAGCACACGAGTTGCTATACTGAGAATCGTGGATTGCCATTGACTCGATAGTCGCACTAGCTATCTCTACATCGATTTGATCGAAACGACCATTGTTAGCGGAGTCGAGGATACGACGCGATTCGCCACAACAACTGTTGTAGAATGTGATAGCCAGGAACCATGAATCAAGGCCATGATGAGGACATTCTCTTTGTAATTCTTAATATCTTTCCCATGCCTCATAAAGGCTTTCGTCGCCTCTCTGACGGAATCCAGTAATTTGACTTCGTAAGAGTGCGGTTCGTTCTGGTGGGAAGTACTTTTGATAGAAAGCGAGAGCTAGACCATCCCAGTCAACTATTCCTAGGGCAACTCGGTCAAGACTATTGATCCAGAGTTTTGCCTTTCCTCTTAAAGAGAAGGGAAAGAGCATTTCCCTAATTTGTTCTTGGGATACTCCAGTTTGTCTAATCGTGGAGCAATAGTCACAGAAGTTTTGGATATGAAGGTTAGGGTCTTCTGTGGCATTGCCACCAAATTGATTTCTTTCTATTAAATTGATAAAGGCAGGTTTGATTTCCAAGTTTTGAGCTGTAATTTGAGGTGTAGCGATACCCTTTGGAAGTGTATTTGCAGTGGGTTTAGAATGGTCGGAAAGTCGAACCATTTTTGGTTGCGAAGATGAAGATGGAATGTTGGTTGAAAGTTGATTGATTTTTTGAAATGGAAATGAAAATGGATCTTCTTCTCCTTCAAGATTAGGTAAGATATCCGAGTATTTCTCACGAATACGGTCTAAACTTGAAATGTCAGAAGCTTTTGAAATTTCGTTGAATAGCTTTAATTTCCTACGCAGAGTTCTTTCTAGTTCGGGGTCCAAAGGAATAGGGGTGTAACAACCCGAAAAGTACCCAATTTTTCTAGTAAAAATATTTACTAACACTTTTCAGCAGACTTAAGTTTTTAAAATAGAATTTATTGTTTCGAGTCGTATTTTGAAATTCCGAGTTCGTATTTGGAATTTCTGAGAGATTTCATGAAAATCCCGTTTTTAGTCATCTTTGACTTTCCTTGACTTTTTTTTAAGTCGTCTTTGACTTTTTCTTGACTTTTTAAAGTCGTCATTGACTTTTCTTGACTTTTAAGTCGTCATAAACTTTTCTTGACTTTTAGTCATCTTTGACTTTTCTTGACTTTTAAGTCGACTTTGACTTTCGTTGACTTTCCCGACTCGCCTTATAAGTTTGAAGACCGAAATTTTATTTAAAAGAATAATATTTTTAATTTATTTTTATTAAGATTTATTTAGATTTATGATAATTTAATAAAATTATTTGAATTTATTCGGAATTAAAGAATAACTTTTACGGTTTTAACCCGAACGTCATTTAACTATTCCCGGGTCAACTTAAGTCCCGAAACCCGACTTTGACATGAGTCACACGCCCATGTCATCTTTTTCCACTCACTTAGGATATTTTCTTTCTTTTGATTAAACTAATAATAATATCTTAGATATTTATTACTTTATCGATCCGTCAACGAAAATTACGCAAAACCGTTTACAAAACAGATCCGACAAGCACCCATCCACACGGCTCCTCTTCCTCTAATAAGGCTAGATATTTTCATTTCTTTTCATTAATATAACATAATATCTAGATATTTAATTTAATTAACTTAATCTTTAATTAATTATCTTATTATAATAATAAAACCCGAGTCAATTCCGTAACAACAATTTCAAAACCCGACTCATTATTTCTCTATAAACACACGGCTCACCCACCCAACATTTCTCACCAACAACTTTTCATTTTACAATAAATCAAATTAAGATCTAAATAACACTTTCTTTAATCGTTCTTGAGCGTTCTTCGTCGTTCTTCATCCGTTCTTCATCGTTCTTGAGCAAAATCATCATAAAACCTTCATTTCTTAATTAAATCCGTCCTAACTTATATTTCTAGAATCTCCTCCTCGCTCTCCATCTTCTAGTACGGTTTATTTTCAATTCCGTCAAAATCGTTTTCAACATTTAATTATGGAAAATTCAAGTTTAAGTTCTAATAATGTTTTTCTTATCATTTCTTATAGGGGAAGATTTTGAAGTCGAGTCTTGGAGACTCGTATATTTTGGTGAAGATTAGTAGACGGGTTCTTTATACTTCTTATTTTGGTGCTAATGATCTTGCTAGCCTTAAGGTACGTTCCGAGTTTACTCGAGATTTAATTTGTAATGTTACATAGCTTTTGTTTCTTTTGTTTTGGTTCATCTTTTGTTTTTGGTTCATGTTATTATGATTTATGGATTTTAGTAGTAACATGATAAGTAGTTTGATTTTTATGTTGTATGTAATTTTTATTTTGTTTAGTGTTCTTGATGAATTTGGATGATTGTTCATAATAATGATTTTTGTATGATGATGGTTGAATTGGATGTTCAAAAATGGATGTTGTTAATTAAAAACATGTTAGAATTGATTTGGAATTGGGGTTGTTTGAACCGTGAGGAATGGCTGGAAAACCGAACCCAAACCAGCCGGTTCAGGCCGGTTCAGGCCCGGTCCAGACCGGTCTGGGTTGGTCCATGGTGGGTCCGGGTTTTGGTCTTTGAGTTGTGTCGATGTTTGATTGTTTTGTTGTTGTTTTGACGGGTTTTAAATATGTTAAGCATGGGGGAATAATAAGAAACGATTTTTAGTAAAAATCGATCAAAAAGCCAAAACAGCCCAAAACCAGGCCGTGGGGCCCAGTCCAGGCCCGTGTCATGTCGGCCCAAATCAGCCCGTGGGTCCCCTTCCTTAGACTTGTGACGGTTTTTGAGTTATCGTTATTTTTATCGTGTTTTGTAATATTTAGCAAGTGGGAAATTTTAATAAGTAAATTATTTAATTAAAAGTATTTTTTATAAAGTTATTATTTCTCACATGTTAGAAATTATAAGACGAGATCATAGGTTAAATTGATATCCTTTAAGTCAAGCGGGTTTTTGGTATGATATAATAATTCACATATTAGAAGTTTTAATAAAATAACATGTAATGAATATGTTAATTTTTATGATCAAGTCTATGTGGTAAAGACTTTGTTTCTAGCCGGTTTGACCAAACGGGTTTGGTCAAACTAAGATCTAGTCAACCCCGTTTTGACTGATGACCCGTCGCGGGACTCGGGTCGGGGATTTGTCTTCAAGTAAGGTGGTATTTAATTAATGAATTAGCCTTAGTAGATATGAGGCGATATGTTATTTGAATATGATTTATATGCAATTAGTCACATGATAGGAAGTTGTTTCTGTGACGGTTTGATTGTTTGATAAATGTCGTGTTGACTAAGTACCCATAGAGAATTATGAGTATATGGCGTCTTGACCATTCGAATTCTAAATGAGTAGCTTGGACCATGACATTGATAGGCTTTACTGTCTTTAACGAGTATATGTTCACTTGTTGATAGCTTTTGTGTCACGGCCTGGGGGGCTTATCTCCAAGTCGGGGCAAGGCTGCCTAAGAGTTCCACTTTGGGAATGGAGCCAGCTTAAGTACTAGCCATCTCTGCTTAGGGGGGCGCCTAGTAGAGGTTCTCATGTACGGTTATGTCATGGGACGGGGAATGGAATAGCTGTTGTCGCTAGGTCTGATCAGTCTAGGACTAGGATGTTTTCCTACCTTGTGGTATAGACTCGAGTTACAGATGACTATTGGCCGTCCTAGGAACTTATGCCTGTTTATAGAAGTATCAGTCTTTCATGTTTGTATGATTCTATGAGTTTTAGAAGGTGGGATGCAAGCCGGCTAAGATTGATAGAGTTTGGATTACCGATTGTTAACTGATTCACATGATTACGTGTTGATTAGGGTTTGAGTGTATCATGGCCATGTTACATGGTAACCTCTGAGCTAGCATACCAGCTTCCCTACCTAGTGTTATATTTTATTATCGGATTCATATGATAGCTTTCATATGATAGGTTATATGTTAGTTATTTGTTTCATAACATGAAAAGCATATCTTATATGTAAGTTTTGTATTTTCCATATACATTGCTTTTATGTTATTCATGTTTAATTAAACTCGACATTTCGTGGCTGGGAGAACTCGGAGTTACTCCCCACTGACTGTGGCTTCCGTGTTTATATGTAATGCGGTTGGCAGGTTTGTGATGCATACATTGGGTACATTGACGAGCTAGCGAGCGAAGTATTTACCTTGGACCTATATTCGGTTCTTAGATTGTATATTATTATACACTCTTTTATTTCCGTATTTATACGGGAGATATGTCTCCCGTCTTGTATATTTCTTTTGTATAATATTATTTCCGTTTTGTAATAAACCTTTTTATTTATGACACCATCGTTATGTATTCTTATCTTTTATGTATTTAAATGAATTTTTTTTCTTTCCGCAAATTTGAGGCTGTCACAGTTGGTATCAGAGCTATTTCGCTCCCGACGCACGTTTGTGTACCCTTGTATAAATAACTTGACCTTAAGAAAATAATAAACCGTGAGATAGAATGGTAAGATGGGTAGATTAGGATTTATGTTGTAGTCTCTTTGTTCTTGCTAAATGATAAGTACTAATCTGTGTTTTCTTTTACAAGATGCCTCCGAGGATTGACAACACGATCTTAGCAGCTCTTACTGTTATTATTCAGAACCAGCAAAATCAGCAAAATCAGCAAGCAAATCCTATTCCTACTCCTATTCCCGACCGTGAGAGACACGGAAGTTGTTCATGGGTTGCTTCTCAACTATCTAGGAGCCAAGCCAAAAACTACGGTGGTGAGGTAGATCCCGTTCAGCTTTCGGGGTGGTTACGTGAAATGGAGAAGAGTTTTTCTCTTTATGATGTCCTTGAAGAGGATAAAGTTCGTCTTGCTTCCCACTTTTTAGTGAAGGAAGCAGATCAGTGGTGGACTCTTTCTGGTCCTACTGCTAAGTTGGAGCCTAATTTTGGGTGGACTCGTTTCCGTGAACTATGGGAGACGAGGTTTTATCCGGATGAGTTGAGGCAGCAGAAGCTGAAAGAGTTTATGGATTTTAAACAGGGGGTTCTTTCGGTTCAAGAGTTCACAACCAGGTTTAATGAGTTGGCTCATTATGCCACTCGTCTTATTTCGAGGGAGGAAGACAAAGCCTTCTTTTACCTAGGGAAGCTTTCTCCCCAGGTGAAAGGAAAGATTAGTAGGGGTTCTACTTCTTTTGTCTCGATTTACAATGATGCCCTATGGGCAGAGAGTTCTCTTCGGGAGATTGCTGACGAGGCTCGTTCCTCGTATGTTGCTCCTAATTCTTATGGCAAGAGACCTTTATATCCTACTTCCCGACCTTCCTTTTCTCCCTCTTTTCCAAACAAGAGGAGAAACTTTCAGAGTGGACCGGCAAATCAGAGAAACCGTCCATTTGTTCCGAGCAACAACAACGACCTTAAAGGTCGTATATGCTTTACATGCAAGATGCCTATTCACCCTGGTGTTGGTTGCTTCAACAAGCCGTTTGTGTGCTTTATTTGTCAGAAACCAGGGCATAAGGCTAATGTATGTCCTGAGAGGAAGAGTACGGTTTCTACACCGGTTATTTCTGGGCGGCCTAAGGGTCGAATTTTTATTATGAGCCGTGCTGAGGCTGATGCTCAGCCAGACATCGTGACGGGTATGTTCTCAATTTATGAATTTCCGTGTTTAATTTTGTTTGATACGGGAGCTTCCTTATCTTTTATTTCAATGAGACTATCCGATAAATTACGCTCAAAGCTTCAGTCGGAGAAACTACTCCTATATCTTTACCATCTGGAGATGTATTTTCATGCTCTTATCTTCATTCCGACATTCCAATATCCATAAATGGATCTATTTTTCCGACAAATCTTCTTCGGTTTCCTCTTGAAGAGTTTGATATTATTTTGGGTATGGATTGGTTATCTACTTATCATGCTCGATTTGAATGTCGTGACCAGAAGATTATTCTTAAAAGTCCTTTGGGTGCTCGTGTTTCTTATCAAGGAGGAAGAAAGCAAACTAGTGTGAAGTTAATCTCAGCTATGAAAATGATAAATGTTTTGAAGAAGGGTCATCAAGCATTTTTATGTGTAGTGACTACTTCTGATTCTTCTCTTCCTTCTTTGGAGGATGTTCCTATTGTTCGAGAATTTCCGGATGTATTTCCCGATGAATTACCCGGGATTCCTCCTGAAAGAGATGTTGAATTTTCCATCGATCTAGTTCCTGGAACTGGACCAATTGCTAAAGCTCCTTATCGTATGGCGCCTTCTGAGTTGAAAGAGTTGAGCATCCAACTTGATGACTTGATTGAGAAAGGCTTTATTAGGCCTAGTGCTTCTCCTTGGGGTGCGCCCGTACTATTTGTCAAGAAGAAAGACGGTTCTATGCGGATGTGCATCGATTATCGTGAGTTGAACCGTGTCACCATCAAAAACAAATATCCTCTTCCTCGTATTAATGATCTCTTTGACCAGTTACGGGGTGCTTCTACTTTCTCAAAAATTGATCTTAGATCGGGTTATCATCAAATTCCCGTTCGGGAAGCAGATATGCCCAAGACTGCTTTTAGCTCGAGATATGGTCATTTCGAAGTCAATGTGATGCCATTCGGTTTGACTAACGCTCCAGCAATATTCATGGATCAGATGAATCGTACCTTCAGGGAGTATCTTGATAAATGTGTGGTGGTATTCATTGATGACATTTTGATCTTTTCGAAATCTGAGGAAGAACATGCTGATCACCTTCGAACCATTTTGGGTGTCCTTCGACGCCAAAAGTGGTATGCTAAGTTCTCCAAATGTGAATTCTGGTTGCCCGAGGTATCTTTCCTTGGTCATGTCATTTCAAAAGACGGTGTTATGGTCGATCCAGCTAAAATTGAGGCAGTTGTGGATTGGAAGAGTCCGAAAAATGTGTCCGAGATTCGGAGTTTCCTTGGTTTAGCGGGGTATTATCGTCGGTTTGTGAAAGATTTCTCCAAATTAGCAAGACCGATGACTCAATTGCTAAAGAAGGAAGCAAAGTATATCTGGACCGATGAATGTGAGATTGCCTTCTTAGAATTAAAGAAGAGATTGACTACCGCACCGGTTTTAACTTTACCAGATGATGAAGCTGATTATGATGTATATTGTGATGCTTCTAAGCATGGTTTGGGATGTGTCTTGATGCAGAATAGAAAAGTCATTGCATATGCTTCTCGACAACTCAGGGTTCATGAAATGAACTACCCGAGTCATGATCTTGAGTTAGCAGCTGTGGTACATGCATTGAAAACTTGGAGACATTATCTTATTGGAGTTCATTGTCGAATCTACACCGATCATAAAAGCTTGAGGTGCATTTTTACTCAGAAAGAGTTGAACATGAGGCAGAGGAGATGGTTAGAGTTAGTGAATGATTATGATGCCGAGTTGATTTATCATGAGGGAAAAGCAAATGTTGTTGCGGATGCTTTGAGTAGAAAGACTAGTCATTCATTAAATGCTCTTGGTACTTTACCCGATGAACTAGTATCAGAATTTCAGAAGCTTGAGATACAGTTTGTTGGGAAAGGATTCGATTATCTTGGTGCTTTGACCGCGGAACCTGATTTCTATCGAGAAATTCGTACTTGTTTACCGGAGGATGCTACTTTCATCGCCATACGAGCAAAAATACTACTTGGGCAAGCTAAAGATTGTGTGGTGGATAATGATGCCTACCTTCGTTACCATGGTAGAATGTATGTTCCGAGAAGTGCCGAGTTGAGAAAGAGAATACTTGATGAAGCTTACCTTTCTCCTTATTCTATTCATCCTGGCGGTGACAAAATGTATAAAGATTTGAGACCACTGTTTTGGTGGCCTAGGATGAAGATTGAAGTAAAGGAGTATGTTAGTAAATGTCTTACTTGTCAGAAGGTGAAGATCGAACATCAAAGACCCGGAGGTTTACTGCAACCTTTGGAAATTCCTCCGTGGAAATGGGAGTCTATTTCTATGGACTTCGTGATGGCATTACCAAAAACTTCTAGTGGAAAGGATGCTATCTGGGTTATTGTAGACCGTCTAACCAAGTGTGCCAGATTCGTGCCTATCAATGAAACTTGGAGGATAGAGGTCTTAGCTGGTGCCTATGTGAAAGAGATAGTACGCTACCATGGAGTTCCTAAAGATATAGTTTCAGATCGTGATCCGAGATTCGGTTCCCGATTCTGGACAGTGTTACAAGAAGCCATGGGTAGTAAATTATTGATGAGCACAACATTTCATGCCGCTACTGATGGGCAAACCGAGAGGACGATTCAAACTTTGGAAGATCTTCTCCGAGCTTGTGCTTTAGACTTTCACACTTCTTGGGAGAAATGTTTGCCTCTGGCTGAATTTTCTTATAACAACAGTTATCATGCATCTATCAAGATGTCACCGTACGAGGCTTTATACGGTAGGAAGTGCCGTAGTCCGGTTTGTTGGGATCAAGTCCAGGATGATCATATGTTGAGTCCCGACATAGTGACTGAAACGATTGATCAGGTTCAAGTCATTCGAGAGCGAATGAAAGCCGCTCAAGATAGACAGAAATCCTATGCTGATGTCCGTCGTCGACCACTTGAATTTGATGTTGATGACCGTGTGTTCCTTAAAGTGTCACCAATGAAAGGAGTGAAACGGTTTGGAGTGAAAGGAAAGTTGAGTCCTAAATATATGGGACCGTTTCGTGTGCTTAAGAGAGTTGGTCCTGTTGCTTATCGTTTGGAATTACCTCCGAACTTGAGTAAAGTTCATGATGTGTTCCAGGTTTCGCAATTGAAGAAGTATATCAGTGATCCGAGTCATATTATTCAAGATGAAGTGTTGGACTTGGAACCTAATTTGGCTTTGGAAGAAAGGCCGATTCGTATACTTGAAAGGGCTAACAAACAACTCAGAAACAAGGTGGTAACCTTAGTTCGTATTCTTTGGCGTTGTGGAAACGTTGAATCAGAAACTTGGGAACCCGAAGCTAAAATGTTAGCTAAATATCCCGAGCTCTTTGCTTGAGGTAAATTTCCTTTTTCCTTTCCTCTTTCTATTCGATTTATTCTTTCGAATATTCCGTTCCTTCTATCGAATATCATCTTTTATAGATAAATTACTAGGAGCTTTAGTTAGAAATTTTTTTTGGCATAGATAGTAGAGTTATTACCTTTACTATGAAATTTTTGAACTAAAAGCTTTTGAAAATATTTTATGATTTCAAGTATTTTACCGACAAGGAGTGTTGAGACTTGTTATTGGAGACGTTCGATAACTCGTTTTCCTCATTTATTGATGCGAAAAAGTATCTTTTAAAGTCTTTGACTTGGGACGTCGATGTTCTTAACAGCTGACGAGAACCTTCCGCCCCATTGATAAGACTCTATATTTTTATTACAAATATATTTTTAACAGTTTTGAAATAGACCTACATATATGTTACTTTCCTTCTTCTAAGTTTTGAGGACGAAACTTTTTAAAAGGAGGGGTGATTGTAACAACCCGAAAAGTACCCAATTTTTCTAGTAAAATATCTTAGGGATACTTTTCAGCAAAACTTAAGTTTTAAAATAGAATTTATTGTTTCAAGTCGAATTTTGAATTTCCGAATTCGTATTTGGAATTTCTGCGAGATTCCAAGGGAATCCCGTTTTTAAGTCAACTTTGACTTTCGTTGACTTTTCCCGACTCGCCTCGTAATTTTAAAGACCGAAATTATATTTGAAAAATAATAAATTTAATTTATTTTTATTAAGATTTATTGGAATTTATCATAATTTAATATAATTATTTTGAATTTAATCGGAATTAAAGAATAACTTTTACGGTTTAATTCCGAACATCATTTAACTATTTCCGAGTCATTTTAAAACCCGAAACAAACCCGAAACCCGACTTTGGCATGAGTCACACGCCCATGTCATCGTTTTCCACTCACTTGAGATATTTTAATTGTTTCGATTAAACTAATACAAATATCTTAGATATTTATTAACTTTATCGATCAGTTAACGAAAATTACGCAAAACGCTCGAAATCAGACCCGGTTCTTGCCTATTCCACACGGCTCTTCCACCCTCTAATAGGGCTTGATATTTTCATTTCTTTTGATTATAATAACATAATATCTTGATATTTAATTTAAGTAACTTAATATATATTTATATCTAATCAATTACCGTAATATAATTATTAAACCCGAGTCAATTCCGTAACAACAATTTCAAAACCCAACTCCATACTCCCTCTATATTTACACGGCTCCCTCACCCTCCATTACTCACTAACAACTTTTCATTTTACAACCAATCAACTTAAGATCAAATTAATCGTTCTTCATCGTTCTTGAACGTTCTTCGTCGTTCTTCATTTGTTCTTCGTCGTTCTTGAGCAAAATCATCATAAAACCTTCATTTCTTAATTAAATCCGTCCTAACTTATATTTCTAGAATCTCCTCTCGCTCTCCATCTTCAAGTACGGTTTAATTTCAAATCCGACAAAATCGTTTTCAAATTTAATTATGGAAAATCAAGTTTAAATTCTAATCATGTTTTTCTTGTCATTTCTTATAGGGAAAGATTTTGAAGACGAGTTTGGTGACTCGTATATTTTAGGAGAAGATTAGAAGACGGGTTTCTTATTTTTCTTTAGTTCTTATTTTGGGTGCTAATTGATTTTCTAGCTAAGGTAACGATTCCGAGTTACTCGACGAATTAATGTTACATAGCTTTTGTTTTTGGTTCATACCTTTTGTTTTGTTCATATTATTGTTATTTATGATTGTTGGTAATAACATGATAAGTAGTAATGATTTGTATGTTGTATGGAATTTTTATGACATGTTTTGGTTCTTGACATATTTGAATGATTTGTTTATAATCATGATTTTTGGTATGGATGGTTGTTAAAATGATTGTTTGATAATTAAAACATGTTAGAAATAATTTAGAGTGGATGTTGGTGGTGACCGGTGGTGGCTGTTTTGGTGGCTGTTTTGGTGGCTGGAAAACCGGTCCAAACCGGGCCGGTTCAGGCCGGTTCAGACCCGGTCCAGCCCGGTCTGGCAGGTCCGTGTTTGGTCCTTGTGGGTTGTGTCGATGTTTGATTGTTTTGTTGTTGTTTTGACGGGTTTTTAAATATGTTATGCATGCGGGAAATATTAAGTAACGGTTTTTAGAAAGGATGACCAAAACCGGTCTAAAATGAACCGTGAGTTCCCTTGAACTTGTGACGGTTTTTGAGTATTATGATTATATCGTGTTTTGTAATTTTTAGCAAGTGGGAAATTTTAATAAGTAAATTATTTAATTAAAAGCTTTTCATTATATTATTATTTCTCACATGTTAGAAATTATAATACGAGATTGTAGTTTAATTTTATATCCTTAAGTCAAGCGGGTTTTCGTATGAAGTAATAATTCCCATGTTAGGAATTGATTGAAATAGCATGAAATGATGTGATATTCTTATGTTCAAGCCTCGATGGCTAAGACTCTGTTTCTAGCCGGTTTGGCCAAACGGGTTTGGTCAAACTAAGATCTAGTCAGCCCCGTTTTGACTGATGACCCGTCGCGGGACTCGGGTCGGGGATTTGTCTTCAGGTAAGGTTTTATTTAATGAATGAATGAATGAGCCTTAATAGATATGAGGCGATATGATATTTGAATATGATTTTTTATGCAATTAGTCACATGATAGGAAGTTTTTCCCGTGACTGTTTGATTGTATGATATGTGTCGTGTTGACTAAGTACCCATAGAGAATTATGAGTATATTGCGTCTTGACCATTCTAATTCTAAATGAGTATCTTGGACCATGACATTGATAGGCCTTACTATCTTTAACGAGTATATGTTCACTGCTTGATAGCTTTTGTGTTCCGGCTTGGTGGATCTCCAAGTCGGGGCATGGCTTCCTTATTGCTTCCACTTTGGGAATGGAGCCAGCTTTAGTACTAGCCAACCCTTTGGTGGAT
>JAIUZE010069303.1:0-22645 GCA_022085475.1 Heliosperma pusillum
GTATCTAGTAGTATTCCTAGATGTATCTAGTAATAGTACGGGATGTACCCACCCTCATCTCATCCACGACCAGCGTCAATGTCACCCCCACCACCACCCCTACCACCACCACCTATGTAGATATATCTAGTAATAATACTAGATGTATCCACCCCCACCCTACCACCACCAACATCACCACCACAAGAACTACCCCAACCCCACCACCAACCCAGCCACTACCACCACACAAGCGCCAGCCTTCCACCGCCCACCACCACAATTGGCGTCACCATCACCACTGCCAGCCTAAAACCACCATCATCACCACCGCAAGTCTACCACCACCACACAATTCCAACCGGACGAACACCAGTAAATCCACCACACCGTCACAACTCACAAGCGCCACAAATCCATGACTTTTACACTGACCCCATTTAACATACGACACCAGAAACCGTCAACGTACCAACGGCTACTTAGCCTCACATTTGCAACTATTAATAGTGATAAGGATATCAACCGCGGCGTGTGTCTCAGAGCCAGACGGTGTCGAAAGGTAGCAACATCGCTGGTGTGAATTGCAAGGACGTTGTGTGCAAGAAAGGTGGAGATACAATAGACGACTCGACAGAGTGGACCTCCGGTGGTTCACCGGCGTTAGTGTGCGGCGGACAGGGGGGTTAGAATGACAGGGAAGAATGATTGAACATGTGAGAAGTGGAATGAGGTAACTCCGATCAGATGTCCGTCGAGGCGAGGTCGAAGTTGGTGTCACCGGGAGAGATGGCGTCTGCTAGAGGTGGCCGGCGGCTGCAGTGGTGGAGGTGATGGAAGGTTAGGATTTGCAGTAGGTTTCGCTTCGTCAATGGTGGTGGTGGGACCGCCGACGTACTTTGTTAGGGGTTAGTAAAGTAAGTGGATTAGGTGTCACCGACGGACTGTGTTGTCGCCGTTGTTAGTGGTCGTCACCGGCAGTCAGAGCGAAGTGGCTGCTGGGTGGGAAATGGGAAGAGAAAGAGGCAGGCATATTATTGGTTTGGATTTGGTTTCCTGAACATATGCAAGGGTTTTGAAATGTTGGGCCTTGATAGTTTATAATAGGTATGGGCCTGCGATTGATGCGTAATGACCAGTCCAGCAATGTGGTTCGTACAGTTCGCACCGACCTCTTAGTTCGCACAGGATCCTGATTCTATATATATATATATATATATATATATATATAGGCAAGATCTGGTGAGTCCACCTAAATATTTGAGTCCGTGAGTCCAGTTATACAATATCACAGATTAAACAAAACAATATCACTGGTTATACTAAACAATATCACAAAAAAAAACAGGATAAAAGGGTTAAAAATATTCTATGTCATACTACTCGCCCTTGACGACGACCACTCACCCACCACTAATGACGACATATCCAAGCACCTAGATGACACAAGCAAACAATTATCCGGCACCGTCGTCACCCATTATTTATCCCATGTTTTCTTTTCAATCTTCATATTCCTCCACCCACTCTTACTCGGAGCTCACACCACCCTCAATACAACAATATTTGTCATTGTTGTCGTTAAATTAGGTGTCTCTTAGTCGGTTATGAAGAAAAATGCGGGAGGCAAAGATGCTTAGTCGAGAGAAAATATGATAAAGGAAACTATACACTTGAAACACCGATAATAGAGACTTTCCGGCATGAAAGGGCGAGATAATGAAGGTGTTTGTCGGAGCTTTGGTAGTGGAATCAATTGGTGTGAAAAATATTATAAGAAAAAAAGTTTGTAATAGTGCGCGAAAAAGTGGTTCAGTGGTGTGATATTGTACAGTATATCCCGTGATATTGTTTAGTATAACTTGTGATATTGTATCATGGACTCACGGACTCAAAAAGATAGGGTGGACTCACATGATCCTAATTCTATATATATATATATATATATATATATATATATATATATATATAGATATAATATCTAGATTAGGAATATATAGATATAGATATAATATCTATATATATCTATATATCGGTGTGTGTGAGTGTGTATCTGTGATTATAAAATTATTACTTAAAATGTTAAGTTTAATTTACTTGACATGAAATTGTATTTAAATTAGTTAAATAATTAATTATATTATGAGTGACAAATGACAAAATCACAAAATGTAAAATGGAGTCCATATTACACATCAAAACCGGCTATATGGGTGGTTGTGTAAGGATTAGGCTTTAATGTATTGCTAATAATCATTAGACATGATGATTACTAAGCCTAATACCTATAGCCATCCTAGAGTCTTGATTAGGCAAAAAGCATAAACATGCTCTCCCTTCCCAAGCAAGTGGCCGGTTATGGTGAGTGATAAAGAGGATGTTTTCCTCTGGTTTTTACTAGTTAATCTCATATCAAAAATAATACAACTTCTCACTAGAAAAATTATACATAGAAACTTAAGAAGTTTCATACATATTTTGTTCTTACAATTACTCATAATATTACTAGTGTAGTAATAGTGTTATTAGTAATATATAAGGGTACTCATATATTATTCTAGTATAACAAGTATTTTAGTGATTAAGGGATAGTGTAGGTGCATCACCAAGGAGAGTTCCTATACTTGGAGCTTTTGAACATTCATCCTATATCATCTAGCTCAAGAACAAGTACAAGAAGGTGTCTTGTACTTGTGCCCAATACCCAATTGAAACTCAATGTGAGGAACCTTTTTCTTTCTCTATTTCTATTTAATTTGTAAGCATATAACTAGATCTTGTAACTAATTAAAGTGTTAATTAGTTTTACTTAAGAAATGTCTTAAGTGTAGGTATATGAACCTAACAATTGGTATCAGAGCATAGAAAGTTGCATGCAATCGGTTTTATGAAGTTTTTACGAGTTAAAGTAACAAAATAAAACTAGAAAATTAGTGATTTATATGATAAAGTCACGAAATTTTAAGCATGAAATACCTTCTGGTCCTAAAATATTTTTAGGTCTTTTTGATGATTTATGGAAGATTATTGCTTTCTTTAATGATTTTTATTTAAATAAATCCATTTTAATGAGTAAAATAAAGTTTTATTGACTAAAAATAGTAAAAGTTCGAGTATAAGTAGAAAATTAATTAGATTTATTTTCGTATGGTTTTAGTATTTTATTTGATAAAATCGATTAATAGCAACTATATTTTTCTCTAAAATTATTTTTGAACTAAATTTTGATATTTAGATGTTCCTGGAAATGTTCCAGAATATTCAAAATTTTATTTTTCAAATTTTCAAATTATTATTATTTAATTTGGAATTATTACATAAAAGTTATGTTAAAAAGGGTCAAAATCGAGCAATAATGCAAAACCGAGTTGAATTATTGTCAAATAATTAGTGGAGACTAATTTTCGAGTCCTAAAACATTTAGGGTAGTTAACTTGGACTTAAATTTGATTTAATTATTAATTTGTGATTTTAATTGGTTATTATCACACATTTCCATAAAACCGGGTTTATATACGATATAAGGTTATTAGGGCGATTTGGCAAATTTTTATTGCATGAGTTTACATATAATTATGCTGCATTTTGAATGAATGAGTGTCATTTTGATTTATGTAATTTTTGGAATTATGTAATTTGTCTTAGTATGGCCTTAGTTTTTAATCGATATTACACGAAATGTATGGGAATATTGATTCGGTTTGTAATTTATTGTGATCTCGTATCACTTTTATTGTATTATTTCATTTTATTTTGCAAATGTATAATAGAATAGCCTTGTAATTTATTATATCATTTGTAATCTCGGAGTTTCCTAAAGACGGTGCCATTTGGAAAGGCGTTCCAAAAGGAAGTCGGTGTCCTTGGGAGGCGTGCAAATGAAGTTCAAGGGACCAAGGAGTTGGTTTCCGAATTTGTAATAGTTCATTTTATTTTCTATTATTTTTAGGAAGGCCATACTAGGAATTTATTTTATGCTTGCATTTTTATTTATATGTTGCATGCATGCCAAATCGCCACTTAAACAACACATGCATTTTATCGAGTCAATCGACCGCGTCAATTATAATTATCGATAGTTCACCTATTTTGTTCACTTAAAAGGATATAGATAATATAAATTGACTTGACCTCTATTTTGATAATTGAGACTTAGCCTTAACAAATAGTAGAACCCATGAATCTCAATTTCGTAAGGAAGTAGGTTCGGCTCACCGAGGTGCTAAACTTATTACGATGGGTAAGTTGCGGCAATAAATTGTTATTGCATCGAAATTTGGTTGAACTCAACGGAAAGATTAGGGTCTACGGCCCATGTGTTTCGGGCTAAAGATGACAATAAAGTATTTCATCGACCAAGAATTCTAATTGTAGAATCGGTTAAAGAGTTAACCCACCAAGTAATATTGATAAAGGTCGTGGAGTCCGTGACTCACATAAATCCGAGTTGGTATAGGACTTGGGTCTTGGAATCATTTATGTAATTGGATAGAGGTCATTATATAAATGTCAAACTTGTTTAAAATGTTTACAAGTATATTAAAAACGATGAATGTTGATGTTTCATTCATTTTCTATTTTGTAGTCCAACTCATTTTAATTCGCAATGTCGGATAACAAAAATAACGAGGTTCGACCTCCACCACTCACCACCGTATCATGGCTAAGATCCTTCATGGATTGTTGTAAACTTGAAAACAATGGTTCAAACTTCACGGATTGGAATGGGCAACTACGCCTAGCCGCCGAAGGTGACGATAAGCTAAGTTACCTAACCGAGGCGGCCCTTACCACTCCGAATGCGAGGTCATCAAACGCCACTAGGGAGGCCTATGAGGCCTACCACAAGGAGTCGGCGGCGATCAAGAATGTCTTGATCTTTTCGATGGATAGCGAGCTTCAACGTAATGCCATAATGATAGCAACCGCATATGAAATCTATTCTAAGATCGTGACCATGTTTTCACGAGCTCCAAGAATTTTGCAAATATGAAGCCGCCTCCCAATTTTAGACCTCAATATGAAGAAGGGTCATAGTGTTAGCCCTCACGTGCTCAAAATGATTGAGTACGTGGAGGTGCTTAAAGAGCAAGGAATAGAGATTCCCGAGCCTCTCATCATTGACCGCATACTTGACTCCTTAAGTAAGATCAAAGGGTTTGTCAACTTTAGGGTGAACTTCAACATGCAAAATGCCACTGTCATGGTTCATGAGTTGCACAAGATGCTTGTGCAAGCCGAATGTGATATGGGTTTTCAAGCTAGCTCTAGTAAGGATGTTTTGAACATCAATGTCAAGAGCAAGGCGAAGTTCAAGAAAAGTGGAGGCAAAGGGAACAAGGGAATCAAGCTCATTCACTCCTATCAAGGCAAAGGAAAGGCTATTATGAATGGCTCTTCCAAAGGCAAGAAGGGAGCCGTGTCCGAAGACAAGTGTCATTATTGTAATGCCACGAGCCATTGAAAGCGTAATTGCTCCAAGTACTTGGCAGACATCAAAACTTGACGGGTTCTTCCAGTTGGTAATGGTTCTTCCCAAAGTTTTCGTTATTGATAGTCATCTCAACTTTGGTATTTTGATACGAGTTGTGATTTTCACCACCCTTTTTGATCACATTTAAGGCATGAGAAGAAGGACAAGGCAAAGCAAGCCTACGAGGATCTACGAGGAAGATAGGGTAGCCACCACGTAGAGGAGACCTATGATGGGCTTGGCGATATTTTGGTATTTGTCTTCTATTTTATTATTGCATTTTAATAATTGGTTTGTTGAACTATTTCATTTCCATGTTTTGACATGGAAAGTATTTTGAATTCCTTTAAACAATTGTTGTATTTTGATGGTGACTTGCCTTTCAACCCAAGTCACTATATCTATGAAATTTATTTTAATGTTCTTAAACCTTTTCATCATGCAATGTTAGTATCATGAAACATAAATTGCTCTTAAAAGGAATATAATGATTTGATCATTATGAATAACCAAAGTTAAGAATAGGATTCTCACTTTGGCATTGTGACAAGACGTCACAACTTATTTGGGATAAGAAAGGTCAATTGCATAAGTCAAAGTGAGTTGACGAACTCACAATTGGAGATTTACAATCCATATAAAACTCAAGATAAGATCTTTAAAACGCCAACTACACTCCATACTAGCTATGGAAGGCTTAAGAATCCTAAATTTGTTCAAAACTGATGAGTCCATTTTATATTTAGTTTAAATCCCTAATTTAGCTCGATTTTACATGATTATTATACTTTGTTTAGTATATTTGTGAGCTAATTACGTGTTCTAGGTGTATTGCTTGTGTTTGTTACATTTTGTAGGAATCTAAGCATTTAAAGGCTTTTTCCTACCACAATAGCAAGCACCTAAGTCCAACAAGCTAATGGAAGCAAGATGGACCATGGAAGGTTAGAATGGAGAATGACAAGCCAAGCATGAATATTTGTGAAATGGATTGAAATGCAAATGATAAACCAAAAATGAAGCCCAATGCAAGGAGTCCACAACTCAACATAGGATGCTCATTTGGATGCTCAAGGGATCCCAAAACTATGCAATTAACCGGACAATTAAGGTGCTTAAAGGCAGAGCTTAGGATTCCTAAAGCATTAAATAGAGCAATTAAGCAAATATAGCCAGGTTACTGAAACCCCGATCGGGGTTTCCATTCCCCGATCCGTGTTTGATCTCTGTCAATGCATACGTTTCATGTCCCTCTCCCTATATAAAAGAGAGGGACTTCGACACTTAGAGGCATCCTTTTTCATTTTTTTTTTATCATCTTGTACCTCATTCTAAACTCTAAAAACACTCTTTTACATAATATCATTAGTCATTAGATTAGGTTTAGAATAGTTAAGTTTCCATTAGTTGTTACAAATAATTTTTTAAGTATTTCAATTTATATTACAAGTTCATTTGCAAGTTAATTGGTTTCATTGTGTTCTTCAATTCCAAGTTTTATTTCCCTTGTTGAGGTAATTCTATTTCTTGTATTGTTTTGTTATTTCTTTTGTCATTTCCATTTTTAGTTAGTCATCATGTTTACTTTATCATTTGTTATTAGGTTAGTTATCATTATGCAAGAGTAGTTACTTTGTCTAGGGAATTAGGGAAGCCATGCATAAATAAAATTTGCAATTGTTGAAATGAGATGTTATGATATCAAATAGTTGTCTCTATCACATGCTTGCAATGTATTGTTAGTCTTTGATTATTGATCACAATCCTTGATTATATTCGTTAATTCTTTCTATAAGTCGAGAGGCACAGAATTGAATTAAACTAAGCATGTGTTAGTATATCGACCTAGCCAAAGCGAGAGTTCGTTAGGACCCGATCTATGGTTGACACTAATATCGAGAGGTGGGTGTCTTTAGCCTAAACAATTATCGTTATTATTAGTTTCCTAATTTGACTTTAGCATTTACATAATTTGCATGTGTGACCCGAAATCCCTAGACTCTTCCTTTATTATTATTGTTGTTTCATAAACCCAACCAAACCAATTGATAACAGACTTTGATAGAATTCACTCCATAAAAACTTGCTAGCGACACCCGTCTCCTTGTGTTCGACCCCTATTAATACATTAATTTGTATCTAGGGTATTTATCTTTGATTAGGTGTGCGATAGCCTATCAAATTTTGGCACCGTTGCCGGGGAGCATGGTTTTGTTTGCTATTAGTTGTTGAATCTTATCTTGTTTTCTTTTGTCTTGAGGAACACTTGTTCCTTGAGACCATTCTCACGGTTTTCTTGTAGTTTTAGTTCCTTTTTCAGGTATTAAAAATATCTAATTTTGACCTTACATAATGAATAACTATGGATTCCGATACCCACAACACAAGGATGAGCCTTTTCATGACTATCTTAACCGGTTTTTAAACTATGGTCATCATCTCATGTCCCTCGGACAAGTCATTGATTGGGATTACATGGGTCAAGTTCTACTTGATAGCATGGTTTTTGAGACACGAGAATTGGCTCTTTACATGAGTTGTGGTAGCGTCTCCTATAAGAGAGGGGAAGAGCTTTGGAATTTCTTGAATTCCATGGCTTCCCAATGTCAAGAGGTAGCTTGCCAACAACCTTCCTCGCCGGGTTTCGAAGAGGAATGTTATGCGATTCTTGCTTATAATCAACAAATGCTTGAAGAAATGGCGCGATCGATCACTACTTGTGCTCTTCCACCCTCCCAATGTGAGTCTTTTCTCCCTAATGATTTTGAATTATTGGATGACTATGATGATGGTCCTACTTTCTCTCTTTAAAGTCCCTCTAGTATCATTCCAATTGACCATTTAGGGACTCATGTTGATGACATTGACCTTGTAGTAGATGACACACTTACCATGGATGATGTTGGGCCCGCTTGTAATAAAAGGGATGAGTTTTTGCCCGAGTCATTTGAAACCTTTGCAAATCTTTGTACATGGGATATAGTTGATCCATTTAAGGTTGATGGAATACTTAGTGCTATTAATTTAGAGGTTAAGTGGGATGAACCCCCAATTTTTGATGAGTCTTACCACCTTGAGTTTTCATACCAACAATTTGAGACCATTTATAATGATAATTTAAGCACTAACCGTTTATTTTATGGTCTTATGCATGATGCTCCATCTCTTGCTGACGAGTGGAGCAGTACGGTGGTTCTCTTAGAAATCTCTAATGCGCATTTTGATAAGATTTATCCTTCCTTACCTTTGATATTTCATGCTTATATCTTATCAATTGCTTACATTTGCTTTTGTATTGCTCATGCGCAGGAATATGATCAACTTCTAAGGGCGTTGACATGCTTTTTAGAGGACAAAGGATACTCATTAGAATAAATTAGTTTTTGTCAATTTACAGTTTTTGGACAATTACAATTTCAATTTGGTTGTAATAGTTAGACATTTAGACATTTAGTTTGCTTTAGTTTGTAGTAGCTTGTCTTTTGCAGGTACTTTGCTACTTGGATTGGACTACCCCGTTTTCGAGCTAGCTTGGGGGAGGCTTCTACACTTTAGTATGCTTTCTTTCCTTCCTTTATTTTTGCATGTGTCATCCCATCTCCTCTTGTTGGTTTTTGTTTGTCCATGTTTGTGTCACACATTGAGGACAATGTGTGTTCTAGCTTGGGGGAGGGATTTAGTGAGTCTAGTTATGAGAAATCTAATCTAAAAATTTGAAAATTGAAAGTAAAAGTTTGATGTTGTGTCCACCCATGTGTCTTTTGCATAATGTCATTCCTCCTTGCATTTCCTATATTGTAGTTCTTTTAAGCTAATGAATCGTGCTTTATTGTCGGGATTTTGCATTCATGGGGATGTCTTGACATAGTGGGTGAGGGATGGATTTTTGGACAAAATAGACTTGATCTTGACATTGGTAAGCTACATATATGGTAAGGTAGACCCTCCAATGGTCGGTGCATATATACTCGGTCTTATCTAGGTGTGTGTAGTTTCTCCTCTTGGTGTGCGTTACATCTAGACGCACAAGTATGGTCTTTGTTCCATTTTGTATGAGTTTTGCTATCATGATTGCATTAGAAGCCATTCACTTGCTTGCTTACATATATTGCCCAAAAATTACCCATTTCCTAGCTACATATAACATTGCCTACCTTATTTGAGCTAGTGACTTGCTACTTGTGTTGGGGTGCTTTTATTTTTGGGATTTGCTAGAATTTGTCACTTTTGTAAGCTTGTCGTTGCGGGATTGCTGATTCCCTTATCTTGGTGGATGTTGGCTTTAAAGAAAAAAAAGATTTGAAACAAAATGAAAGATGCAAAATAATGAAGGAAAGAAAAGAAAGAAGCATGAGAAAAAATGAGAAAAATGATGAAAAAAGAAGAGAAGAAAAATGTGTTGCTTCCATTGTTTTATGAAGTATTTGATTTTGGGAAGTATACATGTGTCTTGTAATGTTAAAAGAGTCAATATGCTGCTTTTGGCTCTAATTCTTGTTGTTTGGGAATGGTTAAGGTTTGGAATAAGCATTCTTACACATTTGGTTGTCACTAGCTTGACATTAGCTCCACATGACCAAATTCATTTGTCCACCTTCTTACCCATTTCCCTTAGCCTTCTTCTTTGTATTATTGGCTTCTTTTCTTATGCATTATGATCATGACTAGCATTGTCTTATTGATTTGGAATGTTTACCATACTAGATTGCGGGCGCATTCTCTTGAGTCGTAGATAGGAGAGTGTCACATTCACATATATTTGCCTTGTTCATTTCATGAGTGTGAGTGTTATCCCGTGAGAAGTCCAATGTCATTTAAAGATCATGTAAGAGTCGAAATCTCCATGTGAAGTCTTTAATACCACGTCGTCGTTTAAATCTTATCCATGTATTGCATTTTCCTTATGCCCAAGTTGTTTCGGGATTTGATTCATTGTACTTTAAAACTACTAGTCGGGAATTGCATTTGGATGGGATGATTATTGCTTGCACCCTTGTCCTTGTCATACATTATATTGTGTGCTTGCTTGAGGACAAGCAAGGGTTTAGCTTGGGGGAGTTTGATGAGTCCATTTTATATATAGTTTAACTCCCTAATTTAGCTCGATTTTACATGATTATTATACTTTGTTTAGTATATTTGTGAGCTAATTACGTGTTCTAGGTGTATTGCTTGTGTTTGTTACATTTTGTAGGAATCTAAGCATTTAAAGGCTTTTTCCTACCACAATAGCAAGCACCTAAGTCCAACAAGCTAATGGAAGCAAGATGGACCATGGAAGGTTAGAATGGAGAATACAAGCCAATCATGAAGATTTGTGAAATAGATTGAAATGCAAATGAGAAACCAAAAATGAAGCCCAATGCAAGGAGTCCACAACTCAACATAGGATGCTCCTTTGGATGCTCAAGGGATCCCAAAACTATGCAATTAACCGGAGAAATAAGGTGCTTAAAGGCAAAGCTTAGAATTCCTAAAGCATTAAATAGAGCAATTAAGCAAATATAGCCAGGTTACTGAAACCCCGATCGGGGTTTGGTCTCTTTCAATGCATATGTTTCATGTCCCTCTCCCTATATAAAGGAGAGGTACTTCGACACTTAGAGGCATCCTTTTTCATATCTTTTTTATTATCGTGTACATCATTCTACACTCTAAAAATACTCTTTTACATAATATCATTAGTCATTAGATTAGGTTTAGAATAGTTTAGTTTCCATTAGTTGTTACAAATAATTCTTTTAAGTATTTCAATTTATATTACAAGTTCATTTCCAAGTTAATTGGTTTCATTGTGTTCTTCAATTCCAAGTTTTATTTCCCTTGTTGAGGTAATTCTATTTCTTGTATTGTTTTGTTATTTCCTTTGTCATTTCCATTTTTAGTTAGTCATCATGTTTACTTTATCATTTGTTATTAGATTAGTTATCATTATGCAAGAGTAGTTACTTTGTCTAGGGAATTAGGAAGCCATGCATAAATAATATTTGCAATTGTTGAAATGAGATGTTATAATATCAAATAGTTGTTTCTATCACATGCTTGCATTGTATTGTTAGTCTTTGATTATTGATCACAATCCTTCATTATATTCGTTAATTCTTTCTATAAGTCGAGAGGCACAGAATTGAATTAGACTAAGCATGTGTTAGTATATCGACCTTGCCAAAGCGAGAGTTCGTTAAGACCCGATCTATGGTTGACACTAATATCGAGAGGTGGGTGTCTTTAGCCTAAGCAATTATCGTTATTATTACTTTCCTAGTTTGACTTTAGAATTTACATAATTTGCATGTGTGACCTGACCTCCCTAGACTCTTCCTTTATTATTATTATTGTTGTTTCATAAACTCACAAACCAATCGATAACCGACTTTGATAGAATTCACCCCATAACAACTTGTATAGCAACTCCCGTCTCCTTGTGTTCGACCTCTTTTACTACATTCATTTGTATTTAGGGTATTTATCTTTGATTAGGTGTGCGATAGCCTATCAAAGACATGGACAAGAGTCCAAGTAATTTGCTTAAATAGAGTGAGTCTATAGAGAAGCTAGAATACTAAAGTCTAAACAAATAAGTCTACTATAAATCGCTCAAAGTTAATAAGAGTTAATACGAGCATTATACCCCACTTATACCTGGAGAACAAGCTGTTTGTGACTAAGGAATAGAGCTCATGAAGCTTTCCTTACAAGAATTTTCTCATTTACACCTAAAGAAACAAAATTGTTTGTGGCTAATGGTGCTATCCTTAACGTAAATAAGCGTATTTACTAAAGGATAGAGTGGGAGAAAATATGCCACAAACAAAGACAAGAGAAAAAGACAAGAGAAAATGTTCTTATGTCATCCAAGGTCGAAAGCTTATAAGTGAAAATATCTACTTTTTGAAAGTGATAAGACTATGATCTATGGGTTGACGGTTATCATTCGAAAATTAAAATTATTACATAAAAGCCATGTCATCTAAGATGAATTTGATATGAGAGAAATCACTTGGATAGGTTTGGACCTCCCCAAGGTGAATAAAACTTTATTGTAAAGTATTATATATATAAGTTAAAATATAACTATCTTTGAGATCCAAGAAAATTGCATCTACACCACGAATATGTATGACAAATGACAAAGAGTTGTTAAAAGTTACCTTTCTAAATGAGCATTTAGAAGTAGACAAGTTGTCGTACAATGATAAGGTTAAAGTCGCGTCTCCTTAATCAAAGTAAACCTAAATCACAACTAACTAATAGTCAGCGGTAAGCAAGGTATCGAATCCACAGGGAGGCGGTAGTATTCTAATATGTTAAACTAGGTTTGTCTCTATAGTAACAATTTAGGGGTTTTGAGATTGAGTTTCTAGTCTAAAAGCAATTAATAATAATAACTAATAGAAATAACAACTAATAATAAACAATAACTACTAATAAGATTGAAAACAATGAGATTAAAAGTCTAGGGTCTCAGGTTCACTAGGATTATTGTTCAGGGATAGGGATGAGATCAACTATCATGCAATATAGTTATCTAAGGTCACAAGATCGGTCGATTCAATTATGCACTTTAGATCTACAATTTAACATGCGATCGCTATCATTAAACGAGTTCTATTCAATTATCGTAGCCTATCTTAGTCTTAACCCGGTCGGTGTCAATCCTAATTTGCGAGACTAGTTAATTAATCCTGGCCAGTAATCAAACAACTAGAATTAAAACGATAATCAAAAGATAACCATGCAATTGCAATTCAATTAATTAATCTATCCCTTCTAACAATCCTAGATCCCCTTTCAACCCTAGAAAGGAATTTATTAGCTACTCATAACAATATTAACACTAACAATAATAATTAAAGTTAACATGATTAACAATAATGAAAGGATGAACAAAGAATAATTAAAGAACAAGAAGGCAATTAAATTGAATAACGAAGAAAGATTGAAGAATACCGATTACAAGGTGAACTAAAGACAATCGTCTTTGATGAATAAAATCCGGAGGCAAAGTAAACTAATTTAGGGTTTCTGATTTAAAGCATAAAAGCATTCAAAAGCATAAAAGATGAGCTTTCCTTTTATAATACAAAAATCTAATTAATTAGGTTAAAGTTTAGGAAAATATGAAAAAGCCGTCGAAAAACTAGGTTGCTCGATCGAGCAAGCGTATGTGCTAGATCGAGCAACCTTCAGCCCGGCTCGATCGAGTAAGGCACTATGCTCGGTCGAGCATTCCTTCTTTTCGCTCGTTTCTTCGATTTTCTTCATTTCTTCTCTTTCGTTCTCGATTCCCATGCCTAACCTTCCACGATCCGACTCTGCCATGCTTCATATCTACTCAAAAAGCTCCAACTGCATCCAATCTGCATTAAAACATAACAGAAGCGGCAGAAATGATATTCTAGCTAAAATAGCATAGAAATAAACAAGGGAAAACGGTAAATCGAGTTATATGTGTCTAAGGGAAGCATAAAATATGTATATAAATAATGATCATCAAACTCCCCCAAACCAATCCTTTGCTTGTCCCTAAGCAAAGCACTCAACACTATACAAGGACAAACATACAAATGGTGAATGAAAAACTCAAAGCTAATGTCAATGCACATACAAATCCCGAGCTATCCATATCTATAACAAAGTAATGACCAAGTTGTACCAATAAAACAAATTCAAAGGCACGGGAAAGTAGAAAACGCAGCTCATAATCCAGGATTTTACATGATACCGTAGTATAGACAAACACCATATACCTTTCAATCTTGCAAGGCTCAATTTGTCGGATTCTCGCGGATTCACTCAAGCACTCATAAGTTTAAGTAAGGTTGAGTTTTGTGAAGATAGAAAGAAGTAGAAACACTCACTCAACTTATGAAACATGCATGCATTCTAATGTGATAGTAATTTCCCCAACTAATACGCATTCGCTATAAAGTACATGAATCAGGACAAAAAGGGAAGCTAATGGGTAAAGGTATAGAAATGGATAGTGCCAAGGCACGTTTGGAAATGTGGGGCTAAGACCGGTAGTCGCAGTGACACTTATCAAAACAAATCTACAAGACTAGCACAAACCAATACCGACTAGAGAAATCATCTTAAACATTAACAACGCAAGAGAGATATCGATATTGCTCTCTGAAAAATGGATTAGACTCTAGTAAATTCCCTTTCATTTTCCCTTGAATAATTCAATGAAGCAACATATTTTTTCTCTTCTTTTCTTTTCTTTTCTTCTTTTTCATTTTTTTTTTCTTTTTCTCATCATATCTTTCTTTTTTCTTCTTTTTCATAACATTTCTCAACAAAGGGAATAAATGACACAATTGCCAACACACTTGCTACACCCATTTGATATTCTTTTTGAAAAATCCCGACCCAACCATAGTAGACAAGTAGATAAGAAAAACATGCAACTGCGACTGTCCCGATAAGGTAGGTAAATTCTAGGAATGTAGCTATTAGATAGGTTATGAAACAGGCTACAAATGTTCAAAATGACTAAATATAAAGAACTCAATAATAAGGGTATAAAATCAAGTCTTTTTGGCTATGTGAGGCTTATTTGAACAAAAAGAACCGCCTTTCCTCATGCACTTATCAAACGAACGCGTATAGTATCAAGAAACGAATGTCACACTTATGCAATTTGATGTTACATATTCCACAAGGAGTACCACACTCAAGCCTAAAAACAATGAGACCAGTTTATTGATGTTCCTGGCCTAGGAAGCTCTATAGACCTCAGAATTTTAAGTGGTTTACCAACAAAAATTGGCCAAATCTAATTAGCATAAGGTATGTCAAAAACGGTCAAGACTTGTACTATGAGCTTTGTTTTCAAAAATAGTAAGTCAAAACAATGTACATGGACAACTTATTTGGGATTCAAATGCAGAAACAATGCAAATAATCATCATTGTTATTCAATTTCACTAAGACTCGACCTAATAAAATAAAAACATGTTTTTGGATTTTTTAAAAAAATTCAATTTTTATGAATTTTTTTCTTTTTCTTTAAAATAAACACACAACGGAAATAAACACACAACATAAATAAAGACTCTCCCCCAAACCTAAATGTCACAGTGTCCTCATTGTGACGCTAACAGCACAGCAATCACACAACAACCAACAACAGCAACCTAAAGGACACAACTGACAAAGGGGAATGAGAAATAATTAAAAGAAAATACAATAAAAGAAAGTACAAGGATAGATAATACCAGCTGTATAGACATAGCCTCCCCCAAACCAGCTGCAAAAAGGGGGGCGTAGTGACCAACTGTCACTACTGCTCATCAGTTAGGATGAATGGGGATCTTGGTAACCGTATGGGGGTTACCTAAGCTATACACCCTTTGTAACTGGCAATCCTCTCCTGTCAGCATTTTGTCCATCTCAACCGCTTCCTTGCTCCGTGAGCTTCCAGCTTCAGCAGTGCTGGAAATTAAGGCGATCTCCAGAGGATCCCTATTCAAACATAAAGAGAGACAGTCATCAACATTCAAATCCACAATATCGATCCTATGACATGTCTCTTCTAGCATGGGGTGTTTCATTGCATGCTCTAAGGTGAAAGTAATATTGTCATCCCCCACTGTTAGTGTAAGT
This sequence comes from Heliosperma pusillum, assembly GCA_022085475.1. NCBI lineage: Eukaryota > Viridiplantae > Streptophyta > Magnoliopsida > Caryophyllales > Caryophyllaceae > Heliosperma > Heliosperma pusillum. The sequence goes on from JAIUZE010069303.1 coordinate 16,064, forward strand.
CTCCCATTCTTAACATCTATAACCGCCCCCGCAGTATGGAGGAATGGTCGTCCCAAGATGATAGGAATTTGGGTGTCCTCAGCCATATCTAAGACAACGAAGTCAACTGGTATGAAAAATTTCCCTACTCTAACCGGTACGTCTTCTAAAATCCCCAAGGGGTGTTTAATAGAACGGTCGGCCATTTGTAAGGTCATGGTTGTAATAGTAAGTTGACCCATATTAAGCTTTTTGCATATAGAAAATGGCATCACACTAACACTAGCCCCTAGATCACAAAGGGCTTTATCTATGGCTAGACATCCTATATTACAAGGAATAGAAAAACTCCCTGGATCCTTTAGCATAGGTGGTGATCTGGATTGTAACACAACACTGCATTCCTCAGTAAATGCAACCGTCTCCACTTCATTAAAGGATCGCTTCCTTGTCAATATGTCCTTCATAAATTTTGTATAGGCCGACACTTGAGTGATCAACTCAGTAAATTGTACACTCACTTGCAAATTCTTGACCACCTTCATAAACCTTCCAAACTGCGTATCAAGCTTGGATTTATGTTGGCGGTGTGGAAAGGGAAGTGCAATGGCAATTGGCTCGGCTTCCTTTGCTTTTGAAGATGAATTATAAGACTTACCAGCCTGATCAGGAGTTGCTCGATCGAGCAGAGGGGTTGCTCGATCGAGTTTTTCGGAACAGAAACTTTCAGGAACTTTTCGAGCAGAATTTTCAGAATTTTCATAGGTTGCTCGATTGAGCAGAGGGGTGTTGCTCGATCGAGCAACCCCCTTTTCAGCCTCTTTTTTGTTGTTTTTCGAACCTTGACCAGCAGCTTCCATACTTTCATTGGTTTCATCCCTTTGCATTTCAGGGCCTTTGTAATGGGTCCCACTCCTCAAGGTAATGGCATTGACTTGCTCATGTGGAGGGTGTCCTTGAGGAGGAAGATTACCCGGTTGTTTGTATGGATTTTGAATTGCCAATTGGGCAATTTGAGTATCCACTATCTTGTTATACGCGAGCAATTGTGAGATCTGAGCATCTTGCTTTTGTTGTATCATGAGACTTTGCTGCAACATGGCTTTCAATTCCGCCATATCATTACTTAAAGGTGGTGGAGGTGGAGCTTGTTGAAAGTTTTGGCCTCCTTGATTTGAACGATTATAGTTACCTTGGGAATTGCGATTTTGAGGAATCACATAAGAGGAACCTTGTTGCCGGGGTGGCGGTGGGGTAGGATTAAGAACATTCTGACTTCGGTAGGAGAAATTGGGATGCTCTCTCGTCCTTTCATTATAAAACTTAGAGTACGGTGTACCTTGCTCAAAGGATTGAAAAGCAAGTACTTGATCAACCGTACTCATACACTCCACTGTATTATGCCCCATAGTACCACATCTTTCACAGGTTGTCTCTTGTTGAACCATGGCATGAACCGTTTGTTTATTTTCCAAGGACTTTGAAGTTTGTAACTCGACAATTTTGGCAGTTAATGCTTCCAACTGAGCTGCAACGGCATTATCCGAACCTCCTCTCCTCGCATTACCCCTGGGATTCCCATACTCAGCAGTGTGAGTAGCCATCTCATTAATTAACTTCCAAGAATTGGCATCGGTAGTGTTATTTTGGAATCTCCCATTAGCAGCAGAATCTAACAACGTCCTCTGATCATCATATAACCCATTGTAAAACTAGTTGCATACGAAAAAAGTATCAAAACCATGATGTGGAACAGACTTGACAAGCTTTTTGAAGCGAACCTAGGCCTCATTAAAGTTCTTATTGGGACCTTGTTTGAAACTTGTGATTTGGCTTCGAAAGGCATTGGTTTTCTGTGGCAGAAAGTATCTTTTGTAGAATACAAGAGCCAAAGAATTCCAATCGGTGATGCCAAGTGCATCCATATCTAGCTCACTCATCCAATCTTCTGCCCCGTCTCGTAGTGAAAAGGGAAACAACACCAACTTGATCTGATCTTGCGTTACCCCACCCGTTAAAGGAATAGAGCAACAATAGTTGGTGAATTTCTCCATATGCTTTGCAGGATCCTCGGTAGGGCTTCCTCCAAACATGTTTCACTCCACCAAAGAGATATAAGATGGACGAATCTCAAAAGTACTATTACCCGTAGTAGGGAGTTTAAATCCCTTGAGAATAGATGCAACGGTAGGCTCCAAATGGCTGGCTAGAGTAGGCATGGTTGTAGTGGGTGCAGAAATATGTGTATCCTCTTCTAAGGATGGTTTTTCTGCGATGAATTCGACGTAAACTGTTTCAAGCATACTCAAGTCGTCCGCTTCTTGAATTTCCTTCCAAAAGTTTCGTCTAGCTTGGAGAGTCTTCTCTGGTTCAGAATCGTAGGGCACGAGAACGGACCTAGAACACCTGGGCATAAACAAAAACTAAAGAAAAGGATGAGAACAGTCTCAAGGAACTTAGGTTCCCCGAGACGAAAAAGACAAACTAAGTAAAAACAAATAGAAAACTGTTGCCTTCCCCGGCAACGGCGCCAAATTTGATAAGGTTAAAGTCGCGTCTCCTTAATCAAAGTAAACCTAAATCACAATTAACTAATAGTCAGCGGTAAGCAAGGTATCGAATCCACAGGGAGGCGGTAGTATTCTAATATGTTAAACTAGGTTTGTCTCTATAGTAACAATTTCGGGGTTTTGAGATTGAGTTTCTAGTCTAAAAGCAATCAATAATACTAACTAATAGAAAACAATAATAACTAATAGAAATAACAACTAATAATAAACAATAACAACTAATAAGATTGAAAACAATGAGATTAAAAGTCTAGGGTCTCAGGTTCACTAGGATTATTGTTCAGGGATAGGAATCAGATCAACTATCATGCAATATAGTTATCTAAGGTCACAAGATCGGTCGATTCAATTATGCACTTTAGATCTACAATTTAACATGCGATCGCTATCATTAAACGAGCTCTATTCAATTATCGTAGCCTATCTTAGTCTTAACCCGGTCGGTGTCAATCCTAATTCGCGAGACTAGTTAATTAATCTTGGCCAGTAATCAAACAACTAGAATTAAAACGATAATCAAACGATAACCATGCAATTGCAATTCAATTAATTAATCTATCCCTTCTAACAATCCTAGATCCCCTTTCAACCCTAGAAAGGAATTTAGCTACTCATAACAATATTAACAACAACAATAATAATTAAAGTAAACATGATTAACAACAATTAAAGGAAGAACAAAGAATAATTAAAGAACAAGAAGGCAATTAAATTGAATAACGAAGAAAGATTGAAGAATACCGATTACAAGGTGAACTAAAAATAATCGTCTTTGATGAATAAAATCCGGAGGCAAAGTAAACTAATTTAGGGTTTCTGATTTAAAGCATAAAAGCATTCAAAAGCATAAAAGATGAGCTTTCCTTATATAATACAAAAATCTAATTAATTAGGTTAAAGTTTAGGAAAATATGAAAAAGCCGTCGAAAAACTAGGTTGCTTGATCGAGCAAGTGTATGTTGCTAGATCGAGAAACCTTCAGCCCGACTCGATCGAGCAAGGCACTATGCTCGGTCGAGCATCCCTTCTTTTCGCTCGTTTCTTCGATTTTCTTCATTTCTTCTCTTTCGTTCTCGATTCCCGTGCCTAAACTTCCACGATCCGACTCCGCCATGCTTCATATGTACTCAAAAAGCTCCAAATTCATCCAATCTGCATGAAAACATAACAGAAGCGACAGAAACGATATTCTAGCTAAAATAGCATAGAAATAAGCAAGGGAAAACGGTAAATCGAGTTATATGTGTCTAAGGGAAGCATAAAATATGTATATAAATAATGATCATCATACAAAACTTAGGAGATCAAGGTGTAATCCTAAGAGAAGAACATTCATAGCATAACAAGAGAGAATGGTTTCCTCGAATTGTCGAAGAGCCATGTTTGAACATGAGGATTAGTGGGAGTGAAATATCATCATGTATGGACATGAAGATTAGTGGGAGCAAAATATCTTCCATGTCTTGTATGTATGAGACATATTAGTCATTAGTAATGATGTACTAACATTACCTTCCGTGGAGGAATGTTTAGGAAATCATTTCTAGATGAAAGACTTGGAAGAAGTATATTGTATCTGAGGCAAGAATATCTCCCAGTCTCGTATGTAGGAGACATATTGGTCATTGGGAATGATGTACTAACATTGCCTTCCGTGGAGGACTGTTTGGGAAATCATTTCTAGATGAAAGACTTGGAGTAGGTATCCAAAATCTATGGTGATAGATGAGAGAGGATACACATGATTGCTAATATTTCCGCCATTAGGCCAATCATATATGCCAAGATATGCACATACCTTGATAAGTTGTATGCTTGGAGTATGACAAGTTGATAACAAGTAATCTACATGAGATCATTGGATAGCCTTCAAGAATATCCATGAGATTCTCGAGGAGAACTATGAGTTTATTCTTGTGTTTGGTAATAATAACTTAGTTGCGTGTTAAGTGTCACACGAACCCAAGTTGCCAAACCTGTAAAGGATCTGACAAAATCCAAGGCTAAATTTTGTTATATTAAAAGCGAATAAATAAAAGGGATGATTGAAGTGTCAATCATTGAAAATTCTACACATAATGATGAGGATGAGGTGGATTATAAGAATCTAATAATTATACCATTCCACCAAGATACCCATCACGTGGTTATCATGATAACAAGTGGGAGCATCTTTCAAGATTAAAGAGCCCAACATTAGATAGAGATCTAGTGATGTACTTAGATAACTTCAAGTTATTGGGAATAACGATGATTGGAAAAAAAATGAGCAATTCATAAAGTTGGAACAAATGGATAAGAAGTATATCCACCATCCAAGCTTTTATTGCATTTAGACCAGATAGCCATGAAGTGTCATGGAACTTGTACACTTTAAATTATAAGATATGAAGCAATAACATTGTGTTGATTGTTCATATATGATAATCACATTTATCGTACTTCCCTTTGATTTTGTCATTGATGTTCAAAAATGGAATAAATAAAGGTTAAATAGTTAAAAATACTTTCGCTTTGAATATGACCACAAAATTTTAGTATGTTGTCACATGCATGTTTTCTTGTTAGACTGGAAACTTTGAGACTAATTTGATTTGTTTAGCATGATTTATACATTTTTAATGTAAAAATGGCATAAATAGTGACTAATTGAGCAAATATAGCTAAAATAAATTTTATGTTAAGAGAAAATTGTTCCAGGTTGCTTAAATGTCCCACATTTAATATCTAATGTTGAAAATTAAATTTTATTAGTTTTTACATGCTTTATGTATTATATTTGATAAAACCGATAAAGCGCACCGATTTTTCTCAAAAACGATTCGAAATTTTTAACCACGATTTATGACATTATGAGTGTCATGGAAATGTTCCAGAATGTACAAAAATTTAAAATTCAACTTTTGAAATTATTGTAATTAAATTTGGATTTATTTGATTAAAATATGATTTTAAAGTCTATTTATGAGCAATTATAAAACAACAAGTGAATTATTGTCAAAAATTGAGTGATGACTACTTTTTGAGTCCTAAATCAGTTGGGATAATTAACTTGGACTTAAATAGGATTTAAGTATTGTTTGGTGATTTTAAAATGTTATTATCACGCATTTTCGTAAAACCGGGTTATATACGATATAAACCGTAATATAGGGCGATTTGGCATTTAAAATGAGCATGTTTTATACATATTATTATGCTGCATATTTATTATGAATATCATATTTTGGTTTATATAATTTGGAATAATGTAATTTATTCCTTGTATGACCTTAGTTTTAATCGATATTACCCGGAATGTAAGGGAATATTGATTCGGTTGTAATTTATTGTGATCTTGTATCACTTTTATTTTATTATTTTATTTTACAAATGTATAATAGGAAATTATTGTAATTTTATTGTATATTTTGTAATTATTTGTAATGTCGGAGTTTCCCAAAGACGGTGCCATTCGGAAAGGAGTTCCGAGAGAGAGACGGTGACCTTGGGAAGCGTGCTTATGAAGTTCAAGGGACCAAAAGAGTTGGTTTCCGAACTTGAAATAGATTATATGATTTTCTATTCTAGGAAAGGCCATACTAGGAGTTTTACTTTTATGCTTGCTTTTTAGTTAATATGTTTGCATGCATTGCAAAATCGCCATAACATGACATGCATATTTTATCAAGTATTCGACCGTGTCAATTAAAATTATCATTAATTCATCGATTTAGTTCACTTAAACTAGATAGATAATAAATTGTCATGACCTCTCATAATAAATAATTGAGATCAAGCCTTGCCAAATGTTAAAACCCATGAATCTCAATTTCGCAAGGAAGTAGGCTCGGCTCACCGGGGTGCTAAACTTGTTACATTGGGTAAGTGGGGTAATAAAAGTTATTATTTCAAAATTTGGATTGAGCTCAACGGAAGTATTCGCAACCGTAGCCGCATGTGTTCCGCGCTTAAGATAAATACTAAAGTAATATTGTCGACCGAGAATTCTAATGTAGAATCGATTAAAGAGTTAATCCACCGAATTATATTA
>JAIUZE010069304.1:0-24693 GCA_022085475.1 Heliosperma pusillum
TCCTCTAGTCTTAAGCAACAATACATCTCCCTAGGAGCATATGAGATATTCTCGAGGGTGACTTTGGCGTTTTCTCAGTCACCTGACATACGCCAATACAATGCTGTGACATGGCTTTTTGAAGCCAAGCTAGACAAGGGCCAAAAGGCTGGCCCACACGTGCTCAAGATGGTTGAGCATGTGGACACCCTAGAGCGTCTAGGGGTTAAGATTCCAAAGAAGCTAGCGGTTGGACGCATCCTTCACTCACTTTCTCCCAAGTTTGCCCAAACTAGGGCGAACTATAACATGCATGGCATGAACAAGAGCTTTCATGAGCTCCATGTTCTCCTTATCCAAGTCGAACGGGATATGGAGGCAAGTGGGAGTGCGAAAAGGGATGTTCTTTCAATGAAGTTGAAGAACTTAAGTCTTGGGGTTCAAAAGGGAAAGGGCAAAGCTAAGGCCCAATTTAAGAAGTATGGAAAAGGAAAGGGCAAAGCTATAATGTAAAGCAATGCCAAGGCTAAGGGCAAGAAGCATGCCGACACCGAATGCTTTTATTGTAAAGGCAAGGGACATTGGAAACGCAATTGTCCCAAGTACATGAAGGATAAGAAGGATGGATGTGTGACACCGTCATGTATAATCCTCTCTTCTCTCTATATTATAGATATTAACTATGCTTGCACTTCTACTTGGGTATTTGATACCCGATGTGGTTCTCACCTTTGTAATCATTTACAGGGGCTGAAAGACCTGCGAGCACTAGCCAAGGGTTATGTAGACCTACGCATGGGGAATGGAGCAAGAGTAGCCGCCATTTCCGTAGGAACTTATGTACTCACCTTAGCTAGTGGTCTTGAATTGTATTTAAATAATTGTTATTTTGTACCCTCCTTGACCAAGAACATTATCTCCATATCCGTGCTTGATGCGGAGGGTTTCTCTTTTGTAATCAAGAACAATAGTTATTCATTTTTTTTTAATGATGTGTTTTATCGTAAAGCCGTCTCTATTGGAGGTAATTATGTTCTAGATAATGTTAATGAATTTTATCATGTACAGAGTAAGAAGCTCAAATTAGGTAAAACTAATCAATAATACCTTTGGCATTGTCGTTTAGGTCACATAAACGAACGACGCATAAAGAGACTTGTTTCAACGAAACTTCTCAAACCATTTGATTACGAATCTTATGGTGTATGCGAATCTTCCATTTTAGGCAAAATGACTCGTGCTCCTTCTACGGGAAAAGGAGCACGAGCAAGTGAGGTATTAGGACTTGTACATACGGAGGTGTGTGGCCCAATGACTCTCCAAGCTAGAGGTGGTTATAACTATTTCATTACCTTTACCAACGATTTGAGTAGATATGGATATGTGTACTTAATGAGGCATAAGAGTGAAGCTTTTGAAAAGTTCAAAGAGTTTCAATATGAAGTAGAAAACCAATTGAATAAGAAGATTAAAACCATACGATCTGATCGTGGTGGTGAATATCTAAATATGGAATTTGATTCACATCTAAAAGATTGTGGCATAGTATCACAATGGACTCCTCCTGGCACAACTCAACTAAATGGTGTATCCGAAAGGAGAAACAGAACTTTATAAGATATGGTTCGGTCAATGATGATTCTCACAGAGCATCCTGATTAATTTTGGGGATTTGCTATCTTAACCGCAATTTTTTCACTAAATCGTAGCCCAACTAAAGCGGCAGATAAGACTCCATGTGAGATATGGAAAGGAAAGGCTCCTTATTTGTCATTTATGAGGATTTGGGGTTGCTAGGCGTATAGTCATGACAAGTCTAACGACAAACTCGCACCCAGATCCAACAAATGTATTTTTGTAGGGTATCTTAAGGAAACACGTGGTTATTACTTCTACAACTGTCACGAGGACAAAGTGTTTGTGTCTCGTGATGCTGTCTTTCTAGAAAATGATATTATTTCTAATAGATAGAGTGGGAGAAATTTTGAACTTGATAAAGTTCAAGAGCCACAAACCAAGAATGAATCAGAGGAAAACGTTCCCTCCTCGTCTGAAACGCAAGTAGAATTGTTCATCAACCTGACCGTTACCTCGGATGTATCAAGGAAGATGCAGATTTCTTACTTTTTGAAAGTGACGAACCCTCCACCAACAAGTCTGCCGTTTCTAGTCCCGACTCCACGCATTGGCTCGAGGCCATGCGATCCGAAATGGATTCTATGCGCGAAAATCAAGTATGAGACTTGGTAGACTTACCTGAGAAGGTACGACCTCTTCAGTGTAAGTGGATCTACAAGATTAAAATCGGCATAGATGGACAAAATAATGTCTACAAAGCTAGATTGGTGGCAAAAGGCTTCACTCAAGTTCATGGTTTACACTATGATGAAACCTTCGCCCAAGTCACTATGCTTCGATCCATTAGGATTCTCTTAGCGGTTGCCGCCTTTCATAACTATGAAATTTGTCAAATGGATGTCAAAACCGCCTTCTTGAATGGGATTCTAGAAGAGGAAGTATACATGACACAACCTGAAGGTTTTGTGGATAAATCCAACCCTAAGAAAGTGTGCAAGCTTAAGAGATCCATTTATGGTCTTAAGCAAGCATCCAGGAGTTGGAATCATCGCTTCGATCATGTTATCAAACAAAATGGTTTCACTCGAAGTGTCGAGGAGCCATGTTTATACATGAAGTTTAGTGGGAGCAAAGTTACTTTCCTTATTTTGTATGTGGATGACATACTTCTAATTGGGAATGATATACCCAATGCTTACTTCTACAAAGGAGTGGCTAGGGAAACATTTCCAGATGAAGGACTAGGGAGAGGCACAACGCATTTTGGGTATCCGGATCAATAAAGATAGATCCAAAAGGATACTAGCATTAAGTCAAGAAACTTATATAGATAAGATTCTTGATCGGTTCAAAATGAAAGACTCTAAGAGAGGCTTTCTTCCCATAGGTCATGGTATCACTCTGAGCAAATCACAGAGTCCTACCGTTACCGAAGAGATTGAACGCATGAAATTGATTCCTTATGCTTTTGCAGTTGGATCAATCATGTATGCTATGATATGTACTCGCCCTGACGTCGCATATGCTTTGAGCATGACGAGTCGTTATCAAGCCAATCTAGGTGAGAGTCACTGGATAGCCGTCAAGAACGTCCTTAAGTACTTACGAAGGACTAAAGATTCGTTCTTGGTGTTTGGAGGAGAAACTGAGTTGCGTGTAAAGGGTTACACGGACGCTAGTTTCCAAACTGATAGGGATGGATTAAAATCCCAATCCGGCTATGTCTTTATGTTGAATGGAGGAGCTATTTGGTGGAAACGCTTCAAGCAAATCGTTACTGCGGATTCTACAACATAAGCTAAGTACCTTGCAACATCAGAGGCTGCTAAGGAAGCTGTGTGGATTCAGAAATTCATGGAAGGTCTAAGGGTAGTCCCCACCGCTGCAGATCCAATCACGATGTATTGTGATAACAGTGGAGATATCTTTCAAGCAAAGGGACCCAAGTATAGTAACAAGTCTAGACATGTACTAAGGAAAAACCAAGTAATTAGAGATTATGTGGAGAGGAAGGAAATTGATGTATGTAAGGTTGGGACAGACGATAACATCGCTGATCCTCTAACCAAGCCTCTTTCAAAGGCTAAGCATGATGGGCATGTCGTCGCAATGGGATTAAGACGAGTACCTGAATTCCTCTATTTTATATGATATGTAATAGTTGAATATTGTATCAATGTTTACATATATGATAATTGCATTCATTGTTCGAGTTTATATGAGCTCTTTATTTTAGTTTGACTAAATATCAATACTTTGTTTTATCTGAATTGGTTTAATAAAACATTGAACACAATTCAAGTGAACAAGATAAACTTAGTACTATTGTCCCTAGTCACTCATATGAGGTGATGTCTCGTAGTGACTAGATTGTAAGTCGATCGATGGCCAGTTCAGCGCCATGGGTGTTGGAGCTAGTGTCCTCCACAGTTAGTGTGATAACATGAATAAATCTCTTACAGGTTCACAGGGTATACTTTGTATTCTTATCAGTTGATTAACGTTTATCTATAACGGTTGGCTTGCTAGGAGTTTGACGTTATTGTCATTTTAATGGCGGTGATCAACTGGTCCCTAAAAGTCACACCTAAAAGATGTGTCTGAGAGATGTGATTATATGAATAATATAATCATATTGATGCCTTATTATATGACTAAAAGGTTAGTCGATGTATATGACTAAAAGGTTAGTCAATGTAATGATGATACGATTATTTAATAACGATTAAATAATATTAGCTGAGACGATTTAAATGTAATTCGTAATTGAATATAAACCGTTATATTTAATCAATGTATATAATATAAGCTTAAACGAATTAAAATGTTAATTCGTAATTAAACATAATATGTTATATTTAGTTAGCAAATTATAAATATACGGATATTTATAGTTGACATATATATTATATTACATGCTAATATAACCGAAAAAGGAAAGAAAAAAATATTCTTTTCTTCTCTTATTTTTCGGTTAATAGGAGATAATAATAAGAGAAAAGATCTCCTATTATTCTCTTATGGTAACTAGGTCAAAACCCTAATAACTAGAGGGATAAAAAAGAGGAGAGACTCCTCCTTGACCTAGTGGAACGGCCGGACAGAGGAGAAGAGAAAAAGAAAAATTCTGATTTTTCTCTCTAATTCTCTCTATCATTCATCATCACAAAAAGAAAAATTAGCAGTAACTTTTCTCTAAAATTCTAGCAAAAGCAAGGCATATCTCAGATTATCTTGGGTGCAACAATTAGGAGAATATCGATTTCGATATTGTTCGTAAGCCAAATTTGCTAGGACCAAAGGTTAATTCTAAATTCCTATAATATTATATTATGCAATTCATTTATGACTCGTAATTCATATACTATAGTTTCGTTATAATCCGTAATTTAATGACGAAATATACCGAGAAAAAAAAAACAAAATTTCTGTTTGTACTGTTCACTGTTACTGTTCATCCGTGAAGAAAAAATTTTTTTTTGCCTTGTTTTTCCATTTTGATTCATTATAATTGTTGTATTAAAAAGTTAAGACGATAACATGATGAATTTGTAGTTGTTTTGATTTAATAAGGATTAAATTAAAATGTAAATGGAAATCGATTTGAATGTTCATCGCTATATATTTTTCGGTATTCATTGTTTTAGATATTCATTTTAAATTGTTAAATTGAATCATCTAGTTTTTATCGATGTTTAATAATGATTAGATGTTGATAATTTGTACCGATCTTGAAAATATTAGTAACATCAAATTAAATTGTCAATTAAAAAAAAAACCGTGGCTGCCAAATAAAAAAAAAAAAACTGTTTCGTTTTTTTTATTTTTGGGCCGAAAGTTTTTGTTTTTATTCATTATAATGATAATGTTTCGTTTATTGTTGTGAAGAAGTTCACAATAATTGGATACCCAATTATTTTAAAGAGGTTTAAAATAATGTTGTATTAATTCATGTTAAAGAATATGAATTAAAATGGGATTATGTTTGGTTGGGGTTATTGTGATTAATTAAGGAATTGTCACATAATTTTGATCATTTTAAAAGGTGGTTTGGATAAATTACTCTTCATAATTAAACAATTTTGTTTGGATGATTAATTTATAGTTGATGCATTTTATTTTGTTGAATGAATGGTTGAATGGTTTAATTTACGTATTTTTGCAATCGGTTGTAATTTGTATTTCCTAGTGTGGCCTTAGTTGATCATGTTTTCGTAATGATGGAAACATGATCTTTGATGTAATTTTGAGATCTCGAATCTCCATTTTATTTTTCATTAAATTATGTTTTTAAATTAGAATGTAAATAGGTTTATATTTTGTAATTTATTAAATGTATTTTGAGAAGACTAAAGATGGAGATCGAATTGCTCATTCCCGCTACATGGACCAAGATGGAACATCAAGACAAGCTTCTCAGGTCCAAATGGGTTGGATTCAAAAGTTGTATTTTTGTTCATTTTGGTAGATAGGCCACACTAGGACTTTCTAATATTTTTATGTATTTTTCTGTTCTTGTTGCTTTTTCATCACATGATAGTTAGTGCATCATATTCTGCCTAAACCAAACCACCTACTACTAAAATGCATGAAAATTGACTCATATAGTTTGAATGTTAGTTATCATGGACATAAAGATGTCACTCGAATTTAAGCCATCATTTTAGTTTATTCATCCTCGCATGCTAGATATTAGTTCACTTAAATTGAATTAAAATAAAATTGATGGGATCTTCCTCTAAACCTAAAAATGAGACTAGTCTTTATGGGCCAAACTACTATGAATCCCTACTTCGTCGGTAGGCATATAGGACCTTATTCTCTATATGACCCCTTCTACGTTGGGTAAGTAGTGTGTGTTGACCTATTTTATCTCAACATTATAGTCCGAAGAGTTTCTCGTGATTATGATGGACTAAAGATAGAATGTACAGAAATTTATCGACCAAGAATTCTAAAGGTAGAATTAGCCAAGAGGTTGGCTTATCAATTTACAGATAATTGAGTCTTGGGATCATTTATATAATTCTTGAGGGAGGTCAATTGTATAAATGCTCGAGTCTTTGCATTAAAACAAATTTTGCACTAGACTTTAAATTCAAATCGATGAGTATGCTTATTATGGTTTTTCTTCTTTATCAGAGTAGAACTCGTTTATATTGATAATACTGCATATAACAAATGGCTGGAAATACTGATATCCCTATGCCAAGTGCCACGCTCGCGCGCGAATCCTGGCTTAAAGCTTTTATGGACCACATGAATCAGTCCACGCAACTGAAGAATGACGGGTCCAACTTTGCGGACTGGGAGGCGGCATTACGGAATACTGCCATTGCTGACGGTAAGCTCAAGTACTTGTCTGAGCCAATACCGCCAAACCCAGGCCCCAATGCGAGAGCTAACGAGACACTTGAATATGGTGACTTCGTTATGGAAGCGGGTGCGATAAAGAACGTACTCATCTTTGCAATGGAAACCAATTTGCAAAGACGCTTCATTGCCCAAGGTGCAAACAAGATTTTCACCACGCTCACTAACGAATTCTCAAAAGCACCGAGGATCGTTATTTATGAGCATACCTGTCGCTTCTTTGAGGCGAAACTCCAGAAGGGCCAACCGGTTAGCCCACACATTCTTGATATGATTGAGAATGTCGAGAAACTGGAGGCACTTGATTGCAAAATCAGTGAGAGCATAGTCATTGACCGTGTGCTTCATTCACTTCATGATGGTTTTGCCCTTTTCAGGGCAAATTAATATATGAATGATATGAAGAAAAGTCTTCATCAGCTACACTCACTTCTCGTACAGACCGAGAATGATATGAAATTGAGTGGGAGCGTGAAGCAAGATGTTCTCATGATTTCCAACAAAGGCAAAGGTAAGGGCAAGGCTCGTGGCGGCCTAGCTGTAGGAAAGCCAAAGTTTAAAAAGTCAGGAAACGGCAAGAGTGGGCTTGGTGAGACCAGTGGCTCACAAGGCAAGGCAAAGAGCAAGGACAGTAACATGGAGTGCCACCATTGCCACAAGACTGGGCATTGGAGGAGGAACTGTCCCGTTTACCGTGAGGACATAAAAGCAGGCCGCGTCACTCCTGTTGGTATGTCATCTTTTATTCATATGATTGAGATTAACCATGCAAGTTTCGGAACTTGGGTACTTGATACAGGTTGTGGTTCTCATCTGTGTAATCATTTGCAGGGCCTAAGAAACATCACACCTCTCGCAAAGGGTGATGTGGACCTGCGAGTGGGGAATGGAGCAAGAGTTGCTGCAGTTTCAGTGGGAACATATGTAATCCAACTCCCGAGTGGTTTTGAGTTATATTTATATAACTGTTGCTATGTACCCAGTTTATCTAAGAACATTATTTCTGTTTCCGTACTAGATAAAGACGGTTTTTCATTTTCAATAAAAGACAATAGCTGTATTTTCTCTTTTAATGAAATGATTTATGGCAAAGCAGTTTCCATGAATGGAATTTATATCTTAGATCAAACCACAGACATGTTGCATGTGAATATTAAGAAATTAAAGGTTGGTGACAAAGATCAAACTTATCTATGGCACTGCCGTATGGGACACATAAATGAGAAACGTGTAAAGAAGCTCATTGACAATGGGACTATCTCCCCATTTGATTACGAATCATTTGGCACGTGTGAATCATGTCTTATCGGTAAAATGACTCGAATTTCCTTCAAAGGTGTTGGAATGCGCGCTAGTGACCTATTAGGACTCATACATACTGATGTATGTGGACCTATGTCAATAAACGCAAGAGACGGCTATAGATATTTTATCACTTTCACGGATGATTTGAGTAGATACGGATATGTCTACTTAATGAAGCATAAAAGTGAGTCCTTTGAAAAGTTCAAGGAATACCAGAATAAGGTTGAAAACCAACTGGGAAGAAAGATTAAAGCACTTCGTTCAGATCGTGGTGGCGAATATCTTTCAAATGAGTTTGATCAACACCTTAAAGACTGTGGTGTAGTATTACAGTTAACTCCACCTGGAACACCTCAATTAAATGGTGTGTCCGAACGTAGAAATCGAACATTACTTGATATGGTTCGATCCATGATGACTCACACGGTAGTACCTGATTCGCTATGGGGTTTTGCTCTTTTGTCAGCTGCTCTTATACTTAACCGAAGTCCATCTAAAGCTGTAGACAAGACTCCATATGAGATATGGAAGGGAACGGTCCCTAACTTGTCCTTTATTCGGGTTTGGGGCTGCGAGGCTTATGTCAAGTGGAGACACGAGGATAAGCTCGGCCCGCGATCGGTCAAGACATACTTTATTGGTTATCCAATAGGAATGTTTGGCCATTACTTCTATTCGCCTACCGAACATCGAGTTTTTGTTGCGGCTAGTGCGAAGTTCTTAGAGAAAGAGTTTCTCGAGAATAAGTCAAGTAATAAAACCTTCGATCTGTCGGAGATTCAAGAACCATCAACCGAGCAACCAATGGAGGAAGAGGTTCCTTCAACTTCTTCTACGGTTAACATCCCTATAGAACCTAGGAGGTCGGGTAGAGTCTCTATTCCTCCAGACAGATACATTGGTATGGTCGAGGAGAATGAGAGAGATTATGTTTTACTCCTAGAGAGTAACGAACCCGCAACCTATAAAGGTTCCATGACCTGTTTCGACTCTAAGCTATGGCTTGAAACCATGCATTCCGAGATGGACTCCATGTATGAGAATGACGTATGGGATCTTGTTGATTTGCCTGATAAGGTACGGCCTCTTCAGTGTAAATGGCTTTATAAGATAAAGCATTCCGTAAAAAGACAACCAGACACCTATAAGGCACGACTAGTGGCAAAAGGTTTCACTCAAGTGCAAGGATTGCATTATGATGCAATTTTTGCACCCGTAGTTATGCTGCGTTCCATTCGGATAATCTTAGCGATTGCCGCTTTTCATGACTATGAAATTTGGCATATGGATGTGAAAACCGCCTTCTTAAACGGTTATTTGGAGGAGGAATTATTCATGGTACAACCCGAAGGTTTCATTGATCCTAAAAATCCTAAGAAAGTTTGCAAGCTTAAGCGTTTAATTTATAATCTTAAGCAAGCTTCTCGGAGTTGGAATCATTGTTTCGACCAGGTGATAAAAGAGAATGGTTTCACTCGATCGGTCGAGGAACAATGCTTGTATGTCAAGTCGAGTGGGAGTAAGATTGTCTTCTTAATATTGTATGTTGATGACATACTCTTGATTGGGAATGACATCCCTCTCTTATCTTCGGTAAAAGTATGGTTAAAGAACCATTTCAAGATGAAAGATCTGGGTGAGGCACAACGCATATTGGGGATCTGTATCTATAGACATAGATCATGACGGATGTTATCACTCAGTCAGGAGTCTTATACAGATAAGATTCTTGAGAGGTTCAGCATGACCAACTCCAAGAAGGGGAACCTTCCAATGATTTCTGGGATGCATTTGTGTAAAGCTCAGGCACCCAAGACATCGGAAGAGGTCGAGCGCATTAGTCGTGTTCCTTATGCATCATCTATAGGATCGATCATGTATGCCATGATATGCACACGTCCGGACGTGGCATATGCATTAAGTATGACAAGTCGGTACAAAGGCAATCCAGGTGAAACACACTGGATGGCTGTCAAAAACATCCTTAAGTACTTACGAAGGACTAAGGATTGAGTATTGACTTATGGAGGAGACATTGAGCTATGCGCAATCGGTTACGCAGATGCTAGATTCCAAACAGATCGAGATGACTCGAAATCTCAGTCTGGATTCGTCTTTACTCTTAATTGCGCTGCGGTCAGTTGGAAAAGCTCCAAACAGAGTGTTATAGCAGATTCTACAACTGAGTCCGAGTACTATGCCGCTTCAGAAGCTGCAAAGGAAGCTATATGGATGCGTCAGTTTTTACAAGGACTAACCGTAGTTCCTAGTTCGAATGACCCTATCACCTTCTACTGTGATAATAGAGGTGCCATCTTCCAAGCTAAGGAGCCTAAGTCCAGCAACAAGTCTAGACATGTACTTCGGAAGGCTCACATGATTCGAGATTACGTGGAGCAAAAGGAGATAGTGATAGACAAGATTGCTTCGGATGACAACATCGCGGACCCTCTCACTAAACCGTTAAAATATGATAAGCATGAAGGGCACGTTATTTCCATGGGAATTAAACGTGTTCTTGAGTTGTAGTAGCTGTTTTATGTGGATTAGATAAATGTATCTTTTTCATGCACTATTTATAACATCATCGTATTGTTTCATATTTTGTTTTTCATGTGGATTGTACGACAACATTGAACGACACAAAGTGAACTGAATTACATTATAATTGTTTTGGTCCGTAATCGCCTACATGAGCTGATAACTCTGGCAATTATACTGTGAAGTTGATTGATGGTGGGTTCAACGAGCCATAAGTCAAACGGTTGACTGATCGATCACAGATACGAGTTATAAAGATACCTCGTAGGACATCGTGACAACGTTATGGAGTCCTAAATGATTCAGAACATTCGGTGCCAGGTCGTGGATAGGACGTCCATAGTGTTCCAAAGAGTCGATTCTTTTGACTATCGACTGACTGTCTCTTGAGATTAAGGCAGTTTTTGGGTGACTTTGGTTTCTTTCTCATGGTCGACCGTAACAGGAGGCTAAGTAGATTTTTACTGGGTCATTTCATACTGCGCTTGTATCTGCAGGATTCGAGTTGAGGAAAATATCCAACCTTTATCAGGTTTTGTTATTTCTCAGTGCCACTTGAGGAGTTGTAACTGAAATGCATGGCAATGCTCGAATAATGATTCGTTTATCAGTTAAGTTACTCTCTAGTCGGGAAAACCACTCTTGATACTGATCGCTTGTAAAATGCGACCTTTGTAAATACGGACTTTGCAAATTGTTTTACATTGAGTGGGAGAAATTTATGGATATGAGAATCAGGTTATCGCACATACACTTGTAAGGACAAGTGGGAGATTGTTGGAGCTAGTGTCCTCCACTGTTAGTGTGATAACATAAATAAATCTCTTACACGTTCACAGGGTATACTTTGTATTCTTATCAGTTGATTAACGTTTATCGATAACAGTTGGCTTGCTAGGAGTTTGACGTTATTGTCATTTTAATGGCGGTGATCAATTTGTCCCTAAACGTCACACCTAAAGGATGTGTCTGAGAGATGTGATTATATGAATAATATAATTATATTGATGCCTTATTATATGACTAAAAGGTTAGTTGATGTATATGACTAAAAGGTTAGTCAATGTAATGATGATACGATTATTTAATAACGATTAAATAATATTAGATGAGACGAATTAAATGTAATTCGTAATTGAATATAAACCGTTATATTTAATCAATGTATATAATATAAGCTTAAACGAATTAAAATGTTAATTCGTAATTAAACATAATATGTTATATTTAATTAGCAAATTATAAATATACGGATATTTATAGTTGACGTATATATTATATTACATGCTAATATAACCGAAAAAGGAAAGAAAAAAATAGTTTTTTCTTCTCTTAATTTTTCGGTTAATAGGAGATAAAAATAAGGGAAAAAGATCTCCTATTATTCTCTTATGGTAACTAGGTCAAAACCCTTATAACAAGAGTAGTAAAAAGAGGAGAGACTCCTCCTTCTACTACCTAGTGGAACGGCCGGACAGAGGAGAAGAGAAAAAGAAAAATTCTGATTTTTCTCTCTAATTCTCTCTATCATTCATCATCACAAAAAGAAAAATTAGCAGTAACGTTTCTCTAAAATTCTAGCAGAAGCAAGGCATATCTCGGAGCATCTTGGGTGCAACAATTAGGAGAATATCGATTTCGATATTGTTCATAGGCCAAATTTGCTAGGACCAAAGGTTAATTCAAAATTCCTATAATATTATATTATGCAATTCATTTATGACTCGTAATTCATATACTATAGTTTCGTTATAATCCGTAATTTAATAACAAAATATACCGATATTTCTAACAATGGGGTCATGGAGATGACTGGTCGTTTACATAGGCAGACTGTATGACACTCTGTCGGACAATGACTTTTATAGGATCCCTTATCAAAATTATTGAAGCCTGGTCGTGGCAGGGATTCCTATATTATTCCTATGAGTCGATTTTTTAGACTGTTGACCATTTACCTGAGTTGTTGTAGTTTCCGATTGACCTTGGTTTTTGTCCTAGGTCGTGCCTTGATAAGAGGTCGATGGGCATCTTCTGGGTCATGGTGAGCTGCATTATACAGTGTAATTTGGGTCAACAGGAATTGTCCACCCACGTTGGGTATTAACATCTTCGGGCCACTCGAGGAGTAGTGACGGGAAATACGTGGCCACGCTCGGAAGAGATCTCTGGTAGATTTTCCGGTCACACAGTTACTCTTCCAGATTGAGAAACCACTCTATTTATATTTTCCAATCGCAAGTGCGACCTGAAAGACACCTTGCGATGAGTGGGAGGATGTGACACAAAGAGACAAGAGAATCGGTAGCACACAACTTGTAGTGGAAGGAATGATTTTTGTTCTTTTCTTTTCTTACACCACAACAGGTGATTATGACATGTATGACACATGAACATGATCATATACTATCCTACACTCTGCCATTTTGAATGGGATTAAAATAAGCAAAATAATGGCTCAATATTTAGCACCATGATCGGCCAATATGGCCTATATAAGGACATGTTGGTTGTTCATTTCATTTGCTCAATTTTTCACTTGTTTTGCTATTTCCTCCAACTTCTCTCTAAAACTCTCAAAACAACTAATATTCCTATACTACTAGAGTAGTAATATATCTAATATTAGTCACTACTTTTCACTATATTTTTCTAGTCTAAAATTATAGTGATTGTTTGGGTTAGTCTTGGGTGCATGTTGGAAGGACACTTTCTACATTGAAAGTTCATTTTAAGGAGATCATCCTCTTTGTTTTAGATCAAGATCAATAAGAAAAGGAGTTTCTTATTGTGCCCATAAATACCGAAATTTCTCAGTGTAAGAAAATTTCATCTTATGTTTATTTATGCCTTTATATTTGCATGCATGTTACATAGATAATTAAATACTAAATTAACAAGTTAATTAGTAACTAATTAGAGGAGTTTAATAAGGGTCTATGGACTTTCAACACCGACTAAGGTAAATGGTCGCCAGTCTAAAGAATCGACTCATAGGAATAAAATAAAAATCCCCGCCACGACCATGCTTCAACAATTTTGATAAGGGACTCTATTATGGCCATTGCCCGACAGAGTGTCTCCACAGTCTGTCTATGTAAACGACCAGTCATCTCCATGACCCCATAGTGCTGAACCAACCATCGATCGACTTACAATCTAGTCACTTCGAAACGTCACCTCAAATGAGTGACTAGGGACAAAGCACTAAGTTCATCCTATTCACTTGAATTGGGTTCAACTTTTCTTTCAACCAATTCGGATAAACAAAGTATTAAAATTTAGTCAAACTAAATGAAGGAGTTTTTAATGAAATTCTAACAATGAATGCGATTATCAAATATATGGAAAAATTGATACGCTATCAATAATTTCATATCTCATAATCTCCAGCAATTCAGGTACATGTTTCAATCCCCATTGAAATGACATGACTATCATGTTCAGCCTGTAAAAGGCATAGCTAATGGATTAGCAATACTTGCATCTTTCCCATCTTTTTTATTGCTATTTCCCTTGTCTATGTAATCTCATATTACATAAAACTTTCTGAGTACGTGTCTAGGTTTAAATCTAGACTTAGGCCTCTTGGCCTAAAGGTAGCTCCCACTGTTTTACCAGTATCATGGGATAGGATATACAACTATAGGAACTAGTTTTAGTCCCTCCAATACTTTGGAATCCATGCTACTTTCATGTGCATCATCAAATGATGCAATGTACTCCATTTCCGTTGTGAAATCCGCAATGATAAACTCCCTGGAACACTTCCAGCGGATACATGACATTTGTTTTTGGAAATGTCACTCCTACTTGGAACCTTTCCAATAGTCCTCTCTGCTTAGTACTTTTCCAACAGATGAATCTTCTATAAAGCTCATAATGACATGACATGACTATCATGTTAAGCCAGTTCGTGATTTCAAATCACTTTGATCAGTTTGGAAATTGAAGTTTTTGTAACCCTTTACACGCAACTCACTGTAAACTCCAAACACATGGAACATATCTTTAGTCCTTCGCAAGTACTTAAGGATGTTCTTTATGGCAATCAAATGACTCTCACTTGGATTTGATTGCAAACGACTCGTCATGCTCAAAGCATGCGAAATGTCGGATTGAGCATACATCACAACGTATATATTGATCTCGCAGCGGAAGCAGAAGGAATCAATTATCATGTGTTCAACTTCTTTGAACTAATCAAAGATCTTATCAACATAAGAATTTTGACTTAATGCTAATATCCTTTTAGATTTATCTCCATAAATCCAGATATCTAAGAGATGTATTCTACTTCTCCAAAATCTTCCATCATCTAAAATGATCAATATGTCCCACATATAAGACTGATGAAAACCACATTACTCAGAAAACTTCATTTATCAACATAATTCCTCGAGATGTCGAGAAATGTTTTATGACATGATTGAATCACTAATTCCAACTCTTTAGTTCTTACGTAAGACATCCTCTTAAGCTTGCTAATTAACTTAGGATAATTAGAATCTACGAACCCACAGGTGAATATAAAATATACTACCTCTTCTAGAATCATATTCAAGAAGGTGGTTCTTTAAATCCAATTGACATCATACTATTAAAAAATGTTGCAATCGCTAAGTATTTTCGAATGGATCAAAGCATTGCAATTGGTGGAAACTCTTTGCCTACCAATTTATCTTTGAAAATATTTTTAATGTTCATCCATGCAATATTTCGATCTTAAAAATCAATTTACACTGAAGAGGTCGTACTTCTTCAAGTAAAATTTACCAGGTCACATACTTGATCATCATGCATGGAGTCTATTACGAATCGCATGACTCTAAGCCATAACATGAAGTTGCGACTAGAAACAGTCTCTTATAATTCACAGGTGAGTCACTTTCTAAACGTAATACGAATTTATCACTATTAAAGAGTGCAAAGATTCCACCTGACCTCCTAGGTTCCGAAGAAACAACTACTGAACAAGTAATGAGGAAACTTTTTCCGGACCATATGCTCAGTTTGTGGCTCTCAAAACATTTCTCCCACTCCGTCTTATCAAATAAAAAATCGTATTTTTATTGAAAGACAACATCACGAGCCACAAACGCTTTGTTCTCGTGGTCAATGTAGGATTATTGAGCGCATGTTTCATTCGGATAACTTACAAATTAAGGTACACTACCTATCCATATCGTATATTGAATAATATCAGACTGTTTTAAATGTGCTTAGATATGGTGGGAAAAGAGATAGCAGACAAAATAATAAAAGCCCAAAGTTAGTCAAGTGGCTCAGTGTGACTTGACAAAGACAAAACCATATCTTATAAGGTTATGTTTTTCTATGCAACAACACCTTATCTAATAATGTGTGTTAGAGAAGTTAACTCGTGAAACTATTTCACAATACTTTTGGTGAAAATCAAGGTCAATACTTAGATATTTCTAGTAACGATTTAGTCGTAAGTCCTTGATCTAATACTCTTGGTGGTTAACTACTTTTCATTGAAGAAGCTCTTTGAACTTTTCAAAGAATTCTCATAGCACCTCATTAAGTAGAATCAAACATAATATCTACTTAAATCGTTGGTAAATAAAGTGAAGTAGCCATAACCATCTCTGGTTGTGATTGTTATTGGACCACACATATCCTTATGTAATAGGGCCAATAACTCACTAGTTCGATTTCCTTTTCAATAAAAAGGGCACAAATCATCTTGCCTTGAATACAAGATTCGCGCACACCATAAGATTCAAAATCAAATGGTTTAGGGATAGTAGTCAGTACTAGCCTCTTAATGTGCTACAAAATCCAGAATTAAGATTATTAGGGTCACCAATTATGAGCCTTTTACAATCTATATGACAAGTAAATTCTAGTTTAGGTCAAGAATATAATTACCTTTGATTGGTATTGCATAACCATTGACCAAGTACAGACATAAAAAGATACAACGCTTGTTCTATTCACAAAAGTGAAACACTTGTGTCGTACACTAAGGTTGATACTATATTCTTTTTTTAAAGGTCATGTACATAATAACTTTTATTAAAGTATACCTCCAAATCCAAAACTAGATTGATCACATTATAACTTTTATATGTCTCTATAGAAATAAAAACTACAATAATTCTATTTCTCTTGTAGGTCGACATTTAATCATGGCCAGTGGTCACACGAATCATTATTATATGTATTGAATACATTGATGAGAACCATAATAGGTATCTAATACCCAAAAATTGCATTTAGCAAAATAAATGTCGATCATATAGATATTATGGATGAAAATACTTTTAGGTGTAGTACACCTAATTTTTTCAGAAAACTTGGGGCAGATTCTTTTCTAGTGTCTTACACTGTAATAATATAATCATCAAAAGTTGGGTTCGACACCCTGATTGGGTTTGACTTTGCTTACTCAAAATAGCCTTGCCTTTTTCCCTCGCCTTGTGCCAATATCGTGCCAACCTACTATTGAACTTCGTCCTATTCTTTAACAATTAAGAATAAAACATCCCTCTTAGAGCTCCCACTCACTTTCATGAATCTCTATTTAGAAAAGTAGATTAGAATTATTATGAAGACTATTCTTCATTTCATTAATGGTTTTACCTTTAAAAAGGATAAACCTTTCTTAAAGTGACTACGGTATTTGGTTATTCACGATTTTAAATAAATCGAATAACCTAGTCGTCCCAACTGATTTGGCCTCTTTTGAGGTAAGCCTCGATATGGAGCATTATGACGACATACCAAAAATACAAATATTTTTCTTTGGAGCAAAAAAAGATTGATGTACCATTGTTATAAATTCTAAACGTTTTTGATTAAGTGTGACTTATTGTATACTCTTCATAAGAGACATTTGCAATGGTGAATATGAGGATCAAAAGAAAAAAATTTAATTTTGTCTTTAGCTATGGTGGTTTAAACGGAGATTTAAATCGCAATAAAAAACGATATCGTATAAATTAATGGAAACTCCTTTCCACGATGAAACGGATTTACAAGTTTGTTGAAGGATAAATATTTGTCATCGCGCGACTAATATAAATATCGACGGAAAAATAAACATTCATTGCTTATATATAACTCACTTGTAAAACAATTTTAACAAGTCACTCATATAATGACCCCTCACGAAATTATATAAGTGATTCCGAGACCCGCATTTTAAATAAAAATGAACATGTTATGCCACTTTTGTGTAATAAACGGTAAGTCAACATTTTGACTAATTCTACCTGTAGAACTCTCGGTCGACGGATTTCAACCAAATTCATCTCCTAGTCTCGGGATAACGCTTATCCCGTTGAGTCCAACCCAATATAGGCTTGTGATCGCATCACCCTACTTACCCGAGGTAAAAAGGGTCCACGTTGTGGTTGCCCTAATGAACACGGGGTTCATAGGTGCTTCAATTGGTAAGGCTAAACCTTAATTTCTTTTATGTTATGTGATAGGTCTTGTCAATTTAGTTATTAATTCCCTATAAGTGAACTAAATCGGTGAATTTTGAATAACATTGGATTGACAATCGAGAAATAAAATGCATGTTGGCGATTTTGGCATGAGCGGAAAACATAAAGCAAACAAATAATAAATTCTAGTATGGCCACCTAGCTAATCTAATTAACTAGACGATTACAAAATCGAAAACCAACTCCTTGGCCCCTAGTCTCTTCATGGAACACGCTTCAAAAAGGCTCTGTCTTTTGGAACACCGACTTCGGGAATCTCCGTCTTCATAATAATTAATTACAAAAATATACAAATAAAAAATCTTATTATACATTTGATCTAGAAAATGAAATTAAATTATTACAAATGGGCGATACGACATCGCAATTAAAATTACAACCAAATCGGTATTCCCTTACATTACGGGTTATACCGATTAAAATAATTTAGGCCATACTAGGTACAATTTGCATTAAAAATTAAATAAATGACATTCATTCATTCAACATAAACAACATAAATAAAATGCTGTAAAAATCATGCCTAAATCGCCCTTAACACTTATCATCCTCATTCTAGCTCGATTTTATGGATTTTATCGATTTTTAACCATTAAAAATCAATAATCAACACTTAAATCGTATTTAAGCTCAAAATAATTATCTAAACTGATTAAGAAATCAAAAATTAGTCCCTGCTAATTTTTTTTATATTTAATTAGTTTGAATTGATCGTATTTGCTAAATATAGAGGTTTAATCACAACTTTTATGAAATAAACCCAAAATAAAATATATACATCATAAAAATTGAAACCAAAATTTTTGTACATTCTGGATTATTTCCAGGAACTCTAAAAACCATAAAAATTTGCCCAAAATGTTTGAATTAATTTTATGAACAAATAACTTTGTATTCAACGGTTTTATCAAATAAAACTCATTAAATATAGTAAAACAGTGAAACAAATTATATAATTTCTCCACAATGATATAAATCAGATTATAAAATGTACCAAAAAATTTCAAAACCAGAAAAGGATGTTTCAATTTTATGAACATAATAATCTCACTTTATTAACTTTTATCTCATAAAAATCAATAATCATGAAAACCTTAATTAAAAATCACAAAATTTTACATACAGTATGTAAGACATGCATGTGAGATCATTTTAAAATTTCATGGCCAGAATCAACATGCAACTATTTTTAGTTAAATTTTAACACAAAAATGCATGTTAACTCGGTTTAAAAGGTATAAATCATAATAAATAGCAAATAAATCCGTAAAATCACCAAATTTGACCAAAACCATTTTGAGGTCAGTAGGTATGCATGCTAATCAAAAAAGATTGTGCAAACCATTTTTAACACAAAAGTTTGATTTTACTCAAGTTATCGTATAACTCGATTTTAATGCTTAAAATCAACATGCATGTAACAATTGAGCTCCGATACCACATGAAAGACCTAGACCTCTAATTAGACTCCTCTAGTTAGTTCATTAAATTACATTAACTTAATGATTTAGGATCTAGTTATCATGCATGCAAGTATAAAAGCATAAAAGAAAAGATAAGACTAAAACATCCTTACATTGGGAGTTTTCGGTTAAATAAGGGCAAAATAAGAGCTCCTTGTTATTGTTCTTGAGCATGTAATTAGTGTATGATCCTCCATAAAACAACCTCCAAAGTAGAAGGTCTCCTTCTTGTTGCACCCAAGAATCCACCCAAATAATCTTAGCTTATTATTAACTAGATAATAAGTAAGAAATAATACTACTAATATCATTGTATTACAACTCTAGTAATACTTAGAGAATATTAGTATTTTGAGAGTTGTAGAGAGAAGAGGTTTTAGTGAGAAGAAGCAAAATAAGCATGAATGAACAACTAGTGAAATGAACAACCAAAATGCTCTTATATAGAGCACATGGCCGGTCATAGCACTCAACGACATAGCCCTTATTTTTGCTCAAAATAATCACATGCATAATGGTAATGTGTAAGGGTGGTTATGATGATTAAAGTATGGAAGATATGTCACTATCATATAGTTTATTGTGTGTTAAGAAAAGAATAACACACATGATTCTTCCATGTGCACAAATCCGGTCCATTATGCCATGTAATGGTCCATTTTGATTTTTGATTTTTGATATTTGTCCAACAAATACTTATTAATCATACGCTTAATTATCTAGTATAATCAAGTGTTAATTTGATCATAAAACAATTATATGACTCAAATATATATACTAAACTTTTAAGTGATATTTTACCATTATATCAATATATAATGGGTCCCACAATGTTCAGTTACTTTATTTTACAAGTCCTTGTAAATTAATTAACTAATTACCCATATCTCAAAATATATGCATAACCTCAACTTATTTAATGAATTAACGATTAATCACTAAATTAAATCTTATTTAATCGTATTAAAATAAGACGTAAAATTTATTCAGTCAGTTATCGTATAATGGACTAATAAACTTAAGTGGAATGAATTCCTAATTCAATTTCCAATAAATAACTCTCGTAACTAAACGTACATATCAAATATATGTAATGCGCTAATTAACTGTATCATATACAAATAATTAGTTATACTATTTGAGTTTCATCCTATAGGTGTGACCTGAAGGGATCAGTTGATCACCGCCGTCATACGACAATAACGTCTAACTCTAGTCAGTTGAGCGTTATCGATTTACGTTAATCAACTGACGTGGAGTATCAAAATATACTAAACATGCCACGTATATTTCAAATGAGATTTATTATATAAACGCACTATTGTGGAGGACACTGACTCCAACAGCATCAACGTTATCTTCATCCCTAAAGATCATTCTTCCAGACACAACATATCCCAAAAAACTTAACTTCAGTTGTCATAAAAGTACCTTTTCCAATTTTCAAAACAGCTTGCATTCCCTCGGAATTCTGAACACAGTTTCAAGATGGCTTACATGTTCCTTTTAATTATTGTTGTAGATTAAGATATCATCAAAGTCGACCACAACAAACTTGCCTAAACATGGCCTCAACACTTTTGTCATCAACCCCATGAACGTGCTTGGGGTATTTCATAAATCAAATGGCATTACAAACCACTCCTAGAGCCCATGTTATGTTGTAAAGGTTGTTTTTCACTCATCTCCTTCTCTGATTCACGTTTGATGATATCCCTGTCTTAAATCAATTTTTGAAAAGATCGTGGAACCACTCAACTCATCTAACATGTCATCTAGCCTAGGTATAAGAAACCTGTATTTGACTGTGATGTTGTTGATGGATCTACTATCATTGCACATCCTCCATGGGTCATCCTTTTTCGGTACCAGTAGAGCAGATATAGCATAGGGCTCAAGGATTCCCTCACAAACCGTTTATCCATAAGCTCATCAATTTGTTTATGCAATTCCTGAGTTGCCTTATGGTCACACCTGTATGCAGGCCTGTTAGTGAGTATAGATCCTGGCACAAGGTCAATCTGATGCTCAATCCCTCTTAGTGGAGGTAGGCCATTAGGTAGCTCCTCAAGGAACATATCCTGATACCTGCCTATCAAAGGCTCCACCTCTACAGAAACCTGTCTTCGCTCATTTCCCTTAACTTCCTTGGACAATAGGACTAGAACTGGTTGTTTCTCCTTTAACTCCCTGATCATGGCTGCCTCAAGTAGGAATAAGACCCCATTAAGGTCCTCTTTCATGCTAGGACTCCCATAGCTTTTCTAATGTGTAGGTAGAGGGGTTAGAGTAATTTTTCTGCTACCCTGCTTGAAGGAATACGTGTTGCTTCTTCCTTGATGCAGAGAGTTCTTAAAAAACTCTTGTGTCCTGCCTAAGAGCAAGTGACATGTATATAAGGTACCACATCACACAATACCCCATCCTTATGGAAATTTCCAATAGAGAAAGGCACTGTGTGTGACAACCTTGACCTCAGCACCCTTGCTTAACCATATGAGCTTGTAAGGGTGTGGATGTTCCTGAGTACTTAGGTTAAGCTTGTTGACCATAGTTATAGACGCCACATTGGTACAACTTCCTCCATCAAGGATTAGGTTGCAAACCTTACTCTATATGGTACATCTGCTTCTGAAAATGAGGGACCTTTGGACCTCTTCCAAGGATACTTGTTGGGAATGCACCACCCTCCAAAGAAATAAACTGTGACCTATGTCAGGGAGAGCCACAAATGCTTCCTCGCTAGGCCCTTTCTCACTAACCATCTTGTAGTGTAAAACCTCAGGTGTTGCAGGAATTCAACCATGATTCAGACTGACCCTAAAAATAGTAAATGAACTTAATAATTTCTGGAAATTTGTGACAAGTAATTTGAGGGTGTTAATGACTACTTTTTGTAAGTTTCAGGAACTTAGGAGGTTATTTACTATTTTTAATACAAGTAGCAACTCAAATTGTCAGAATTGGACCCAGGCAAAGACTCAGCAATGTAACTTAAATAGAACAAGGATATAGCTATTGAATTGACTCCACAACTTAACACATGAAAATAACTTAATAACTTAACAAATCTAAGCCTGAAATCCACAGTTAAACACAGTATTAAAGACTAGACTTGAACAACACAACTGAAAATTAACCCACAGAATAGCACAGAGCTACTCAATTATGCCATACAGACTTTAATCTACCATTCACAGCTTAAACATAGAATGATAATTAGGTCTACCTTAAACTAAAGCAATGCACAAGTTTGAAGGTTGAGAAATGTTTTCCCAAGGTTTGTTTTTTCATTCATTCAAGCAATCTGATTTATTACAATGACTGATCTGCCTTTATATAGGCAATATAATTAGATCTTGACCCTTGGATGTAAGTACCATCTAAGGGCCCTAAAATACTCCCAAAAACTAGTTTAACTATATCAGAAAGTCACCTAACGAGGAAGAGCTTAATAGATTTAAAGTACTGTGAAACCCTCAAATTTGCGGAAAGAAAAAAAATAATTTAACTAAATAAAATATGAGAATCCATAACGAAGGTGTCATAAATAAAAAGGTTCACTACAAAACGGAAATAATATTATACAAGGGAAATATACAAGACGGGAGACATATCTCCCGTATAAATACTGAAATAAAAGAGTGTATAATAATATACAATCTAAGAACCGAATATAGGTCCAAGGTAAATACTTCGCTCGCTAGCTCGTCAATGTACCCAAATATGCATCACCAACCTGTTCCAACCGCATTAAATATAAACACGGAAGCCACAGTCAGTGGGGAGTAACTCCGAGTTCTCCCAGCCACGAAATGTCGAGTTTAATTAAACATGAATAACATAAAAGCAATGTATATGGAAAATACAAAACTTAACATATATGATATGCTTTTCATGTTATGAAACAAATAACTAACATATAACCTAGCATATGAAAGCTATCATGTGAATCGATAATAAACTATAACACGAGGTAGGGAAGCTGGTATGCTAGCTCAGAGGTTACCGTTAACATGGCCATAATACACTCAAACCCTAATCAAACATAATATCATGTGAATCAGTTAACAACCGGTAATCCAAACTCTATCAACCTTAGCCGGCTTGCATCTCACCTTCTAAGATTCATAGAATCATACAAACATGAAAGACCAATACGTCTACAAACAGGCATAAGTTCCTAGCACAGTCAATAGAAGACTTCTGTAACGCGAGGCTATACCACAAGGTAGGAAAACATCCTAGTCCTAGACTGATCAGACCTAGCGACAACAGCTATTCCATTCCCCGTCCCATGACATAACCGTCTATGAGAAACTCTACTAGGCGACCCCCTAAGCAGAGATGGCTAGTACTTAAGCTGGCTCCAGTCCCAAAACGGATCAGTCAGCCATGCCCCGACTTGGAGATAAGCCCCCCAGGCCGTGACACAAAAGCTATCAAGCTGTGAACTATATACTCGTTAAAGATAGTACGGGCCTATCAATGTCATGGTCCAAGCTACTCATTTAGAATTAGAATGGTCAAGACGCCATATATCCATAATTCTCTATGGGTACTTAGTCAACACGACACCAACCATATAAACAAACAGTCACGGGAACACATCCTATCATGTGACTAATTGCATATCAACAAAAATCAAATATCATATCGCCTCATATCTACTAAGGCTAATTCAGTAATTAAATACAACCTTTCTTGAAGACAAATCCCCGACCCGAGTCCCGCGACGGGTCATCAGTCAAATCGGGGCTGACTAGATCTTAGTTTGACCAAACCCGTTGGATCAAACCGGCTAGAAACAGAGTCTTTATCACATAGACATAGACATAAACATCAACATATTCATTACATGTTATTTATTAAAACTTCTAACATGTGAATAAATAAATATTACGTAACCCCGCTTGACTTAAAGGATATCAAATTAAATGACGATCTCGTCTTATAATTTCTAACATGTGAGAAAT
>JAIUZE010069305.1:0-23731 GCA_022085475.1 Heliosperma pusillum
TAATTCCCTTGTATGTTAGGATGAGGAAAACTGTAGTAGAGGCATGTTAGGATAGACTATTTTAGTTAGTCTTAAATATGAGAATCGATCTAAGCAATTTAATTGAGGTTAGTCGAATGAGTGCACGCAGGAGACTAACTAGGTAGTTAACCCTGACCAGGATCGAGAGATTGGAAGGGAAAGGCTTGCTTAGAATTGATAGGTGACTCCTAAGAGGACGAGAGTTAATTAGGAAACTCCCTAGGGTGGTTTGAGACCGAGAGGGGAAAACCATTGCCCTTCTCATTGATAGATTGACTGACTTAGTTGACCCGTAGATGCCGATATTGCAGTGGACCGAATCCTAGCATATTCTTCCTTTATCTGATTTATTTCATATTAATTTCTACCTTTATTTCTCTTCCTTTAATCTTATTTAGTTTAATTTAAAACCATTTCAAAACCCCCTAGATTGTGACTGGCAGATTTAGATTACAGTTAGTTAATTTCCTCCCTGTGGAGATCGACCCTACTTCCGCTATCTTCTTAGTTAGTAGACTTAGGCTTTTATTTTTGGTGTATAACAACACGCATAAGTAGCATGGTCAGTGTAGACAATAACTTTTGATCCTAATAGGTACGAGCGAAATTTGTCTAAGGTATAGACAATGCCGAGAAGTTCTTTCTCAGTGGTGGCATAGTTGATTTGGGCAGGATCTAGGGTTTTACTAGCATAGTAAATCGCAATAAGAAACTTTTCCTTTCTTTGCCCTAAAATAACTCCTACGGCATAATCACTCGCATCGCACATAAGTTCAAAGGGCAGATTCCAATCAGGCGACTGAATTATAGGTGCGGTGATCAAAGCACGTATGATTTTGTTGAATGCCTCAAGGCATTCCTTTGTGAAATTGAAAGGTGCATCCTTGAAAAGGAGCTCAGTTAGGGGCTTAGCTATCTTTGAAAAATCTTTTATAAATCGTCGGTAGAAACCGGCGTGGCCAAGGAAACTCCTGATTCCTTTTACATTAGCAGGGGGTGGCAGCTGTTCAATAACTTGGATCTTAGCTCGATCCACTTCTATACCTCTTTCTGAAACGATGTGACCTAAAACTACACCTTCGTTCACCATGAAGTGACACTTTTCCCAGTTGAGAACAAGGTCGACTTCTTCACAGCGTTTTAGAACTCTGGATAGATTTGTCAAACAATGATCAAAGGAAATGCCATAGACGCTAAAGTCATCCATAAATACTTCCATGATAGATTCAACAAAATCTGAGAAGATACTGGTCATGCAACGCTGGAAAGTGGCAGGTGCATTACACAAGCCAAATGGCATTCTGCGATAAGCGAAAGTACCATAGGGACAGGTGAAGGTGGTTTTCTCTTGGTCCTCAGGGTGGATAGGGATTTGGAAAAATCCTGAGTAACCAATTAGATAACAGAAATATTTGTGACAAGCTAACCTCTCTAGCATTTGGTCAATGAAGGGTAGAGGATAGTGATCTTTCCTAGTTGATTAATTCAGCTTTCTGTAGTCAATACACATACACCATCCCGTCACAATCCTTTTGGGGATGAGCTCATTCTTCTCATTTTTGACTACTGTTGTTCCTCCTTTCTTGGGAACAACTTGAACAAGGCTAACCCATTTAGAGTCAGAGATTGCATAGATTATGCCAGCATCTAGCAGTTTCATAACTTCACTTTTAACTACTTTCTGCATGTTGGGATTAAGACGGCGTTTACCTTGAACACAAGGTTTTTGGCCTTCTTCTAAATTGATTCTATGCATGCAGAAGTCTGGGTTTATGCCTGTTAAATCTTGGAGTTTGTAACCTATTGCCTTTCTATTCTTTTTCAAGACAGTCAATAGTGAGGTTAACTGATTTTCATCTAGGAGAGCACTCACTATGACTGGGAAATACTCGGATTCATCTAAAAAATCATATTTTAGATTCGAGGGAAGAGGTTTTAGTTCAGGTTTTTGTACTTCTGCCTTGGCAGGAGTATCAATCAAGCTTATGAACTCTTTAATTTCTTCAAACGGTATCTCTTCTCCGGTCAGGTCCTTTTCCAGCTCACTGATCTCGAAATTGTTATTCTCAGAGGTATCCTCCACCAACAAGATTGCCTCTAAAGGATTCTCGATTATTGATGGATACAGAGATTCATCAACAATGGAGTCGACAATATCAATAAAATAGCAAGGCTCCTCTAGCATGGGGCATTTCATTGCATTGTTCAAGTTATAGGCGACTTTATCATCACCTACTTCTAGTGTCAGTTTGCCATTCTTAACATCGATTACTGCACTGGCAGTGTGTAAAAATGGCCTTCCTAAAATAATAGGGATTTGAGAATCTTCAGCCATATCTAGCACTATGAAATCGACGGGAATGAAAAACTTTCCTACTTTGACAGGCACATCTTCTAAAACTCTCATAGGTTGTTTTAAAGAACAGTCTGCCATTTGCAGAGTGACACTGGTTCTTATTTTTTTCTCTCTATAGTTGTGTATGCGCAGGTCCCAAAGGCTCGAATTAGTGGAAGCTGATCCGGAGCCTGAAAGAACCTTCTTACGCAGAAAGAGAGGGTTAGATAAGACTATTCAGGAGGAAGACTTGAGTACTTCTGAATCCGTCTTCGTCAGTTTCATTTTTGAGGAAGATTCGACTGTTGAGACTACCATACCAGCAAAGATGCCTAACATTGCTAGTCACTCTGAGCCCACCGCTGCATGTATACCCCAAGGATTCAAACTTACAACGGACGAAGATGGAACTTATTTCGATCTTCGTCCATCTTATATCAAGCTTGTCCAGCAGGACAAGTATAGGGGTGTGGCTGGGGAAGATCCGAGGAAGCATATGGAGACCTTTGCTGATTACTGTTCTTCTATTCCGGTTTCTAAAGGGGTGACAGCAGACAAGATCAAGGAGTTCTTGTTCCCTTTTTCCCTTACCGACAATGCCAAAGACTGGTTGAAGAACCTGAATAAAGAAGAACTGGGTATTACCGATTGGACCACACTTGCACTGGCTTTCTACAAGAAGTATTTTCCACCGCAGAGGAAGAATGCTTTGAGGGGTCAGATCACAAATTTCAAGCAAACGACTCGTGAAAATCTTTATGAGTCCTGGGATCGATTTAAGACACTAGTGAGGTCTGTTCCTCACCATGGGTTCGAACAGTGGTTTCTATGTAACCAGTTCTACAATGGGTTATATGATGATCATCGAGCTGTCTTAGATGCCGCGTCAAACGGGAGGTTCCAGAAGGAAATAGATGATGACAAGGGTTGGAAACTGATCGAGGAGATGACAACCCATTGTGCTGAATATGGTAATCCGCGAAGTGGTACACGGAAGATCGCTAGTATTGATTCTGAAGGTCTGGATGCTAAATTTGATAAACTAAATGCCAGACTTGACAAATGGGAGAAGCAAGCTGCAGATAACCAGCAGACGGTTCATTTGCTGCAGCGAGCTGATGTGACTACTTGTGAAAGGTGTGGTGAAACTGGTCACACGGCTGTAGATTGTTTTGCAGAAAAGGAGCAAGTCTGTTCCTTTCAACAATACCGCCAAGGGGGTGGATACTACAATCAAGGGAATATCCATCCCAATTTGAGATGGACAAGTCAGAATGTCCTAAATCCTACTCTTCCACCACAGCAGCCGACGTATCAACCGCCGCACAAGCAAGGATTTCAAAAAATCCAGTCTTCACAGCAAGCTAGTTCCTCATCTGGAGGAATTTCAGAAGTCGGGGAGCTAAAGTCGATGATACAAGCTTTAGCTATCCAATTGAGAAAATCTGATCAAGCAACGAATGCTACTATTAAGCTTTTGGAGTCGCAGATTGCTCAATTCGCGGGAGCTAGATCGACTAGGCAACCTGGCCAGTTACCGTCTCAGACAGATAAGAACAAGGAGACACTGAACATGATCACTCTGTGAAGCGGTCTTGCTTATGACAATCCTGTTGGTACAGTTGCTGATATTTCTGGTGCGCATCCCAATGTTGCGAAGGCTGTTGCTGATAATGTAATCGATCGAGAGGTTATTTTTAGTCGATCGAATGAATTGAAGGAGAAAGTACCCGATCGAGAGGTTTCAATTGGTCGATCGAGTGAATCAGATAGACAGTTGGTCGATCGAGAGGATCCAGTTGCTCGATCAAGTATTGTGATTGATAATGCTGCTCGATCGAGCAGTTTGAGTTCTAATAATGATCGATCGAGTGACATTGATACTCGATCGATGGGTCCTAATGAGCGAGAAGCTCGTTCGAAGGGGTTAAGCAAGCGGATGATTAACAACGCGATTGTGAAGGATATGCAACGTGGATCACCTGACATTCCAGTCCCGTTTCCTGGTCGGTTGAAGAAGGCTAACGTCAAGAAGGAATTTGCTCGGTTCGCTAACATTGTACGCGATCTTAAAGTGAATGTTCCTTTTGCAGACCTCCTATTAAAGGTACCCTCTTTCTTGAAATTTATGCGTGAAATTCTTTTACGTAAGAGGTCAGTAGATACTGTAGAAACTGTAGCTTTGACTGAGGAATGCTCTGCGTTCCTCCAAAACAAATGCCCACCTAAACTGTCCGACCCAGGTAGCTTTTCCATACCGTGTCATATAGGTACCTATCTTATAGATAACGCGTTATGTGACCTAGGAGCTAGTGTTAGCGTCTTACCTTTGTCTTTAGCCAAACGGTTAGGCTTTACCAAGCTTCAGTGTACCAACATGACGGTACAAATGGCAGATAGGACCTTGTCCCGACCTTTAGGAATCATAGAGGATGTTCCTGTGCAAATAGGGAGATTCTTCATCCCGGTCGATTTCATAGTTTTGGATATACCCGAGGATTCTCACACTCCCATCATTTTGGGAAGACCGTTCTTGCATACTGCGCAAGCATTTATTGATGTCGGGTTACGAACATTGACTTTTCAGATAGGTGGGGAGAATCTAGTTTTCACTCAGTCTCATGCTAGTAAGGGTCCTATGCTTGTTTCAGCATGTCACGCGCTTCCCTTAGCTGATATTACACCTGATTTGTTCACACATGACAAAGCTTCGGTTCTTATCGAGCCTATAGCTCCTGTCTGTGATATTCCCATTGCTACCGTAACACCTCCGCCCCAGCTTGGGAGCGAATTGGAGGAACGTGCTGTTTTGTGTTTTCTTACAGATCATAGAGCGGTAGCATTGGAGCTGGAAAAGGGAGAGCCATGTCCGCGTGAC
Organism: Heliosperma pusillum; assembly: GCA_022085475.1. NCBI lineage: Eukaryota > Viridiplantae > Streptophyta > Magnoliopsida > Caryophyllales > Caryophyllaceae > Heliosperma > Heliosperma pusillum. The sequence goes on from JAIUZE010069305.1 coordinate 5,235, forward strand.
GGTATCAAGAAGAAGTCCAAGAAGGACAAAGGAGCTCGCACATATTCGAGTGATTCAGAAGTGGAGCTAGACTCCAAGAAATTATCATATGTGTGGAGAAAGAAGTCGGAAATTACCGCAGCTGAGGGTAATTCCGCAAGTCAAAGGCCTAACAATGGCCTTGTCATGAAACTATTTGGTTATTAGCCGGGTTTGCAACCCCGTGCAACTTGTAAATAACAATTTATTGCGTTTTCGTTAGACAATTAGACTATTTGCTTAGATTAGACGTTACACTATAATCCGTAGTTTAGATAAACAATTTATTTTTCCTGTTATACAATTTTTGGTATTTTTTTTTTTGGGTATCGTTTTGTATCGTTTTTGCAGGAAAAAGAAGCGGAAATCAAATTGCTAAAAGTCGAAGGCTATGAAAACCATTCGATCGAGTACATTGTTATTCGATCGAGTGACTTGGGGATGGAAAAAGAGCTCGATCGAGTAGAATTCAAATTGATCGAGGGGAATTCAAAACGATCGAATAACCTGAAGATCAAGAAAAGAAACCGCTCGATCGAGTAAATCAGACCTACTCGATCGAGCAATCCAGCCTGAAAGAAGTTCTCGATCGAGTAGAATTTCTACTCGATCGACCGAAGTAACCTACCTATAAAAGGGAAGTCTTCGATCTTCTTTCATTCTACTCGATCCCAATTCTCCCTTGTTCTTCAATCCTTCGTTTTTCCTGCACTTTCTTACCTGCAATTAGTGATAATACCCAAATTAATTACCTATTACATTTGCCCCAAGACTTTACTTCTGCAATTGATTGAAAAGCCCTCTCTTACTCACCTCCAATTTCGATTTATTTGAAGTTTCGTGAAATTAGGGTTTGCTAATTCGACTTACTCGAATTCGTCCGATTAATTGCTATTTTTTCAGGTAATCATCAACAAGTAAGCATCTCTTTCCTATTTTACTAGTTAATTCGTAATCCCTTCCCCTTTTCCGATTCAATTAGGGTTAGATATTGATTATAGGATTAATCTAGTGAATTAGATGTTATTGATTGGTTCTTGTTGATTTTTTTTGTAGCTATGGCATCAAGTTCAGTCCCAAGTAAGTCCGCGATTCCCGTGGTTGTCGCTGAAACGACGACTGAAGTGGTTCCCGCTGCTATTGTGACTAATACTACTGTCACTACTACTGAGACTGCTGCTGAGACGGTCTCCACGGAGCGCACTGATGCTCCGACTCCTGTCACGGTCACTGCTGAGACCGTTGTTCCAGCGACCACTACTGAGGTCGCTCCGACTTCTAGTTCATCACTCGCTCCTAGTAAGAAGGCGTTGCCATCCAGCCAGCTAGCCGCGCATAAGCTAGCTAGTACTCGAGGACTGGCACCACAGAAGGCTCTCAAGGCTGCTAGCCAGCCAAATAGCGTGGAGTCTCTTGGGCCACTCCCACGGATTAGGGAGGTATAATTCGTTTCTAGTATTCACCGGAAACGGTTATCTTATTTACTTGACTCCCCTATCTATTTGAGTCGTTTTTTGCACCGTACCGACCTAGAGAAGCTAGGTTTATTTACTGATGTTTGTTTGTTACTTAACGGGACGGGGATGTCGGGTTTGGCCTCGATGAGGGAGTATACATATCGAGTACCTACGCTCGAATTTTTCAGTTCCTTTTCTTTTCAGTCCGATATGTATGCTACCTCACCGACTAGCGCTTGCATTCAATTCCGACTCTTTAATGAGTCGCATTCATGGACTTTAGCTAGGTTTGGGGAGGTTTTGGGTCTTTCGAGTGACGGTCTTCTAGCAGCTCCTAGAAAGCTGTTGACCCAGATTTGGACCGCCCTTTCTCACACACCCTACGGCACTCGTAGGGTGGCCCACGTTCACCACCCCTCGCTTCGCTATTTTCTGCGACTCTTAGGCGAGTCGATTTTTGCTAGGCCAGAACCCAACAACATAAACAACAATGAGTTAGCCAATTTAGCGGGGTACCTGAACGTTGATAGCGGTACCCCGTTTGTCCTGAATATCGCTTACTTAGTGGCTCTTCATTGGAAGAACTTAGAGTCTAGGGTGTCTAGCGCCGTAGTCTGTGGCGGTCTGGTCAGTAGGATTGTCCGCCACCTTTATTCAGACTTCCCTAGGACTCAGCAGCGCTTAGGACCTGGCGTCGATTTAGATATACCTGTCATGGTTGGGTTTGCTTGGATGACGGGCTCTGAGCGTCGGGTGTGGAAGATATGTGGTTCCACATCCGTTGTTTTACCTTGCCCTACATTACCTTGTCTTTCACCTCTCACTACTGCGAGAGGGGTGAAACCCCCTCCCCCTGTTTACCATCTACCCTTCACCACTACACCTTCCTCTTCCACTAAGAAGAGGAAGAGAGCTTCCCCACAGGGGGAGGTTGGAGAGCCGTCGGGTTCTCAACAGGTGGGGACGACCACTGTTACGCCCCCACCTGTCACCACTCCTCCTCCTGAGTCGGTTTTTCCGGCTAATTTTATTTGTCCTCCCCTGTTTGAGGCGTCTGCGGTCATGGACCAAGGGCGTCGTGATGCTTTGCTACTTGAGATGCGCAGGGATATAGCACAGATGCGACAGGATCAGGCCTTGGCCTTGTTCCCTATCTATGAGGACCATATCCGCAGAGGGCGTCCTATTCCAGATGGATGGCCTCATCCCTCGTTCTACAGATACCCGGAGGGTGGGTATCCCTCACCATCTTCTTCTTCCTCCTCTTCTGGAGAGGAAGAAGATGAGACACCGGCACAGAGGGCCATGAGGGAGCGTGCGAAGTTGGCAACTAAGAGGCTAGCTCAGGAGGAGGAGAGGGACCCGACGTATAGGGTGAAGACGTAGGAGACTGATGGGAGACGGTGATGTTAGCTCCCCAGTTTGATGCAGGTTTGGGGAAGCTTTGTTTTGTAAGTTCTTCTGTTTGTTTGTTTTCTCCATTTTTTGTTTATATTTCATTCCTTAGGAACATGAATTAGGTTGTTTTTTTCCCTTTCCCTTATATGTTGTTGTGCTATAGCCAATGAGGAAATTGTCTATTTTGGTTTGGGGAGGTGTTTTGCATCCTTTTGCGTCTGCATTTGCATTTGTATTGCATTCACGTTTACAATTCATGTTAATTAGAAAAAAATTTGAAAAATTCAAAAATATCACGTTCATTTTTGCATATAGTCGAGTCGGATTGGAGTCTTGTTCGTGATGAAATTGCACTACAAGTCTATTTTATGCTATTCCTTGCACTGTTCTTGACTTACTCAGTAAAATTGAAATAGTGAACTATTGAATTTTGTCTTGGAATTTAAATTTGATTATTAGACTTGTCTCAACATTTTGGCAAACTACTTATATATTCTGAGTTTTAGAGCCTATAAGTGATGACATCCATGACCAGTTCATCTATGAATGAGAGTACTTACTCCCCACATCTCGTGTCACTTGCTTGTATATGAACATTGATTTCTTATTGCCTGCACGCATTGGGTTTGTGGTCGGTATTACGTGTTTTGAGAATATTTGCATCTCCCTTTTTCTCATTCTACCCCATTAACTCCACATAAAGCCATATCTGCCTGTTGCCCTTAACTACATCCTAAACTGAGCCTACCTTTGCCGAGCAAGTTTAGTAGTCGAGATATATTTTACCGTTGTGTTAGTTTTTGGCTCGTTTTCATTGACTCGAGTGGGTTTTTTGTGAGAAAAAGAAGAGAAGTGCTTAATAGTGCCTCAATCGAGCAACTTGTAGCTCGATCGAGTAGATGTTGTGTTTTGTTGCCTCGATCGAGTGACTTATTCCACTCGATCGAGAGGTTTCCCTTCGATCAGCCAAGAAAGAAAAAAAAAAGAAAAGAAAGAAAATAAAAAATGAAAAATATAATGAGAAAAAAAATAATTGGCTGAAGTTTTTGTTACACCTCCTATGCTTATTATTATTTGTCGAGGTGCTTTACGGGATTTGTGTTGTTTATGCCTAGATTTGTCAAGGCATCGAGCTTAATTTTTGATAGTTGGAAGAATGGAACGAGTTATATTATGGTCTTGTTAGGAACTAGCTTGGCTATTTACCCTCACATTTCCATTAATTATTTTGCCCCTTCTTACCAATTAACCTCACATATCCATACCTTGCAAATGTTCGGCACGTGATAGTCCTTGAACGGTGGTTATGCGTGTGTACGGTGCTTGAATCATCTTTCATGTTAGTTAGCAATGCAGGTTGTGTCGGTCGTAGTCTCGGTGAGTGGCTATATTTCCTTCTCTCTTTCTTATACATATTTACTTACCATTTGCTTGTTGAGAGAAGAGTGACCCGTGAGAGTCCGAATTTGGTTGAGTCTTGCAAGGTCGAAAGTCTAGTTTATTTCCAATATTGTATAATTTCGTTCACTTTCGTATTAAGCTTTTTAGCGATTGAATGAGTGCATTAAACTGTTTAGCATTGACTTGTAGCTAGCTCTGAGACTTACTCCATTCCCCTAGGTTTATTTAGTTCCATTTTTCTGCATTTAGTTTGCTTGAGGACAAGCAAAGGTTTGGTTTGGGGAAGTTTGATGCGTGTATTTTATATAGACTTTTTAGTCCATTTATGCACGCATTTCTATCTCATTTAGGTGATATTATGTCACCATATGCCCATATTTGGCTACTTTGTACTTTCATTACCATTTTGTAGGTACAAGCTGCGTAGTAGCGGAAACCGAGCCGAAACAGTCCACTTTGCATGCATTTAGGAGAATGGAGGGAACGGAACAGAAGCTCTTGCATGGGGAAGCGCGAAACCGTTCACAATCAAGCCCAAAGTCACGACTAATATTATGTGCCATGCCAGAAGACCTCGATCGACTATGCCTTTGGTCGATCGAGGAGAGTTGAAGTAAGGAAGACCTCGATCGAGCTACATCTTTGCTCGATCGAGTGGTAGCTATTGGCAAGTTGGTCGATCGAGTGGAAGAAGTCCTCGATCGACTGATTCTCTTGAATAAAGACCTCGATCGAAGGGTAATTTCCCTCGATCGAGTGGATCCTATCACGGGCCTTATGTCCGTAGACTAATTAGGGTTTAGAGTCGTGTTATGCATTATATAAGACTCTTATTTACGTCATTAGGGATAATCACCAATTATCATTAATTCACTTATCATCGATATTTAGCAGACATTAATCTTTCAACATTAGTTTCTGAACTTTTTAATCTTTAGTTTACATTCGGGTTTATCGACGTGGATTTGTTCTTTACGCCAGATTGCTAAGATTGTAAACTCTTTTCTCTCTTTACTTCTTAACCTTTGTTTTAATTACCGTTTACCTTTCTTAATTACTGCGTTGTTATTGTTCATGCTTGTTAATTACGATTTTATTATGTCTTTATTAGCATCGTTAATAGCAAGAGTAGCTAATTCCCTTGTATGTTAGGATGAGGAAAACTGTAGTAGAGGCATGATAGGATAGATTATTTTAGTTAGTCTTGAATATGAGAATCAGTCTAAGCAATTTAATTGAGGTTAGTCGAATGAGTGCACGCAGGTGACTGGCTAGGTAGTTAACCCCGACCTGGATCGAGAGATTGGAAGGGAAAGGCTTGCTTAGAATTGATAGGTGACTCCTAAGAGGACGAGAGTTAATTAGGAAAATCCCTAGGGTGGTTTGAGACCGAGAGGAGAAAACCATTGCACTTCTCATTGATAGATTGACAGACTTAGTTGACCCGTAGATGCCGATATTGCAGTGGACCGAATCCTAGCATATTCTTCCTTTATCTTATTTATTTTATATTAATTTCTACCTTTATTTCTCTTCCTTTAATCTTATTTAGTTTAGTTTAAAACCATTTCAAAACCCCCTAGATTGTGACTGGCAGATTTAGATTACAGTTAGTTAATTTCCTCCCTGTGGAGATCGACCCTACTTCCGCTATCTTCTTAGTTAGTAGAGTTAGGCTTTTATTTTTGGTGTATAACGACACGCATCAGTAGCATGGTCAGTGTAGACAATAACGTTTGATCCTATTAGGTACGAGCGAAATTTGTCTAAGGCATAGATAATGGCAAGAATTTTTTTCTCAGTGGTGGCATAGTTGATTTGGGCAGGATCTAGGGTTTTACTAGCATAGTAAATCGCAATAAGAAACTTTTCCTTTCTTTGCCCTAAAACAACTCCTACGGCATAATCACTCTCATCGCACATCAGTTCAAAGGGCAGATTCCAATCAGGCGGCTGGATTATAGGTGCGGTGATCAAAGCACGTTTGATTTTGTTGAATGCCTCAAGGCATTCCTTTGTGAAATTGAAAGGTGCATCCTTGAAAAGGAGCTCAGTTAGGGCTTAGCTATCTTTGAAAAATATTTTATAAATCGTCGGTAGAAACCGGCGTGGCCAAGGAAACTCCTGATTCCTTTTACATTAGCAGGGGGTGGCAGCTGTTCAATAACTTGGATCTTAGGTCGATCCACTTCTATACCTCTTTCTGAAACGATGTGACCTAAAACTACACCTTCGTTCACAATGAAGTGACACTTTTCCCAGTTGAGAACAAGGTCGACTTCTTCACAACGTTTTAGAACTCTGGATAGATTTGTCAAACAATGATAAAAGGAAATGCCATAGACGCTAAAGTCGTCCATAAATACTTCCATGATAGATTCAACAAAATCTGAGAAGATACTGGTCATGCAACGCTGGAAAGTGGCAGGTGCATTACACAAGCCAAATGGCATTCTGCGATAAGCGAAAGTACCATAGGGACAGGTGAAGGTCGTTTTCTCTGGGTCCTCAGGGTGGATAGGGATTTGGAAAAATCCTGAGTAACCATCTAGATAACAGAAATATTTGTGTCAAGCTAACCTCTCCAGCATTTGGTCAATGAAGGGTAGAGGATAGTGATCTTTCCTAGTTGATTGATTCAGCTTTCTGTAGTCAATACACATACGCCATCCCATCACAATCCTTGTGGGGATGAGCTCATTCTTCTCATTTTTGACTACTGTTGTTCCTCCTTTCTTGGGAACAACTTGAACAGGGCTAACCCATCTAGAGTCAGAGATTGCATAGATTATGCCAGCATCTAGCAGTTTCATAACTTCATTTTTAACTACTTCCTGCATGTTGGGATTAAGACGGCGTTGACCTTGAACACAAGGTTTTTGGCCTTCTTCTAAATTGATTCTATGCATGCAGAAGTCTGGGCTTATGCCTGTTAAATCTTGGAGTTTGTAACCTATTGCCTTTCTATGCTTTTTCAAGACAGTCAATAGTGAGGTTAACTGATTTTCATCTAGGAGAGCACTCACTATGGCTGGGCAATACTCGAATTCATCTAAAAAAGCATATTTTAGATTCGAGGGAAGTGGTTTTAGTTCAGGTTTTTTTACTTCCGCCTTGGCAGGAGTATCAATCAAGCTTATGAACTCTTTAATTTCTTTAAACGGTATCTCTTCTCCGGTCAGGTCCTTTTCCAGCTCACTGATCTCGAAATTATTATTCTCAGAGATATCCTCCAACAACAAGATTGCCTATAAAGGATCCTCGATTATTGATGGATACAGAGATTCATCAACAATGAAGTCAACAATATCAATAAAATAGCAAGGCTCCTCTAGCATGGGGCTTTTCATTGAATTGTTCAAGTTATAGGTGACTTTATCATAACCTACTTCTAGTGTAAGTTTTCCATTCTTAACATCGATTACTGCACTGGCAGTGTGTAAAAATGGCCTTCCTAAAATAATAGGGATTTGAGAATCTTCAGCCATATCTAGCACGATGAAATCGACGGGAATGAAAAACTTTCCTACTTTGACAGGCACATCTTTTAAAACTCCCATAGGTTGTTTTAAAGAACGGTCTGCCATTTGCAGAGTGACACTGGTGCATTTGAGAATTCCCATATTCAACTTTTCACATATAGAATAGGGCATGACGCTTACACTGGCACCTAGATCGCATAGAGCTTTATCGATTGTGTAGGTGCCTATAGTGCAAGGTATAAAGAAACTACTGGGATCCTTTAACTTAGGAGGGGACTTATTTTGCAACAAAGCACTGCACTCAGCTGTGAATGCTATAATTTCAACATCATCTAAAGTCCACTTCTTAGTTAAGATATCCTTCATCAATTTTGTGTAAGAAGGGATTTGAGTGATCATTTCAGTGAAGGGAACCGTTACCTGGAGGTTTTTGACTACTTCCATGAATTTGCTAAACTAGGTTTCCTTATGATTTCTCCTCAAGCGTTGGGGAAATAAAACTTGGATTTTGATGGGTTCCTTCACAGGTTCATGCTTCTTTTCTTTGTTTTTCGCTTCCTTAGCGGTGGATGGTTGGGAATCTTTTTGGCTCTCTATTGGTGTTGGCTCAACTATTGTTTCCTTGGGTTGCTGAGGTTCCTTATAAGTGGTACCACTCCTAAGGGTGATAACATTATGCAGTGATATTATAGGGGTGTGTTAGGAATTGGACCCTAGACTCCTATCTAGCACTGGATATGGATGTTACTCAACTTCCACAGCTCAATACAGGGAGTCAAACAACAAACTAGACTAGCTAAGACTCCTTACCACAGCCAAGCACAGGTAAGCAGACTTGAACTAAACAACAAGCAAACACCCCACAGTCTATGCACAGGGATATCTAACTTGCCACAGACTTAGATCAACAACCACAGCCTAGCACAAGATGTTATCAGGCCTGACTTTCAACTAAGGCAAAGCACAAGTTGGAAAGATTTTGGAAATGAGAACAATGCTCAAGTTTTTCATTCAATAATCAACTGCCTCATACAAAAGAGCATGGGTCCTTATATAGGCCCCAATGCTTGATCTAATACAACCCTAGAATAACATCTAAGGGCCAGGATTAATCTACATAAACGTGACAAGTTACTGGCTACAATTTCAGATTGAAAATACAAAAGAAAACTGAAAACAGACAAATGCAGACATATGACAGTGACATGCTCCAGGTTGTGTTTGTTGCTTGGTGTTGGCTTGAAGCTTGTGGACGAAGCTCATTAATGCTCATTGACCTTCTTCTGCAGTAGTTCTAATAGTAGGGAAGACAAGGAAAGACTTTTGGAGATAGTCTTTCAGTTTTTAGCTAGAAATGGAAAGACTGCTTTATGCTTTATGCTTTGGGTAGGCTGTTTTGATTTGGATTTTTAGGGTAGTTGTGTTGTGTTTTGGAACTGGTTCCCTAGGACTTTTTTGGACCTAGGTGGGTAAGGTTTTAGCTGGGCTTGGTGGTAGCTGGTGGTTCAAAGTGTGGTGGTAGTTATGCCTTCCCCAAGTGACTGTTGTAGGCTGTTTTTATGATTTTGTGGTTGGGTGTTGGTGGGCTTGTCTTTGGCTTGCTTGGCTCGTGTCTTGGCTCATGTCCTGGCCAACATTGCTCAGTTTGCAGCTTCCCCTTTTGTTACCCATCCCTTGCCCCCAGATTGACCCCTGGATACCCATGTAGACCTCACCTTGGTTATCAATGCTTACCCCTTGATCTCCCATGGTCTGCCCCTTGTCCCTAGTGTTGAATTCTGCCCTGCCCTGTGCCCCAGCTCCTCCTGCATCCTCCCCTGGTTGAATTGGGCTTGTCCTCAAGCCTGTAGCCTCCTCATCCCCAGAATCCCTATAGTATGGACTGAGATCTCCTACATTGAAAGTGCCATGAACCCCATAGTCTCCTGGTAGATCAACCTTGAATGCATTAGGACCAACACTTTCTATGATTTCAAATGGACCATCAGCTCTAGGCATGAGTTTGTTCTTCCTCCTAGCTGGCAACCTCTCCTTCCTCAAGTGGAGCCACACTAAATCCCCTGGCACAAACTCCTTCTTGGACCTAGGAACCTTGGACTGTTTCTTGTACCTCTCATTTGCCCTTTCTATTTGCTTTCTGACTGCCTCATGAAGTTTCACCATCTGTTCAACCCTCCTCTTTGCATCAAAGCTCACCTCCTCCCTTGGTATGTTAGCTAATTCCAGTGGCATAAGTGGATTAATCCCATAGACAACCTCAAATGGGCTGTGACCTGTTGCAGATGACGGTGCTCTGTTGAAAGAAAACTCAGCATGAGCTAGCTTCAAGTCCCAATCCTTCAAGGACTTGCTTACCAGACACCTCAAGATCCTCCCTAGAGTCTTGTTTGTGACCTCAGTTTGGCCATCAGTCTGAGGGTGGTGAGAAGTGCTGAACAAAAGCCTGGTCTTCAAGAGTCTCCATAGTGTTTTCCAGAAGTAACTCATGAACTTAACATCCCTGTCTGAGACTATTGACTTAGGAACCCCATGTAGCCTCACAATCTCCTTCAAGTATAGCTCAGCAACACTTGCAGCATCCTCAGTCTTCTTGCAAGCCACAAAGTGAGCCATCTTGCTAAACCTGTCAACAACAACCATTACAGAATCCTTACCTCTTTGTGTTCTGGGTAGTGCAACAATAAAGTCCATGCTCACATCCTCCCAAGGTTTGTTTGGCACTGGTAGTGGAGTGTAAGGTCCAGTCTGGAAAGAGCTCTTGGCTTGTTGACATGTGGAGCACCTCCTGAGGACAACCTGAACATCCCCTATCATCCTGGGCCAGTAGAATTGATCCTGCAGTATTTCAAGTGTCTTTTGAACCCCAAAGTGTCCCCCTAGTCCTCCTGAGTGTACTTCCCTGATGAGTAGATCCCTGTAAGAACCCCTTGGGATGCATAGCTTGTTTCCTTGGAACAAGAACCCCTCCTGCAGCATGTACTTCCCCCCTTGAGTCCTTCCTCCTCCAGTTTGTGTGATCCATTCCTCAGCAAAGTCAGGGTCCTCCTTGTACAATTCTTTCAGAAATTCAAACCCCAACACCCTTTGCTCCATGACTGCTAACAAAGAATGCCTCCTTGACAGTGCATCTGCCACAACATTCTGTTTCCCCTCCTTATACTTACTAGAGAATGTAAAGGATTGTAGAAACTCCACCCACTTGGCATGCCTGTGATTCAGCTTGTGTTGGCCACTGATATATTTCAATGCCTCATGATCTGAGTGCAGAACAAAAGGCTTTGGCTTCAAGTAGTGCCCCCAATGCATGACTGCTCTGATGATGGCATAGAATTCCTTATCATAAGTGGAGTACTTGAGCTTGGCACCATTCAGTTTCTCACTGAAATAAGCAACTGGCTTTTGCCCTTGTATCAACACTGCCCCAATGCCAACCCCACTAGCATCACATTCCACCTCAAACAGCTGATCAAAGTCAGGTAGTTTAAGGATTGGAGTCTCACACATCAACCTCTTAATCCTCTCAAAGGACTGTTGGGCCTCCTCAGTCCATTGGAACTCCCCTTTCTTCAAGCATTCAGTGATGGGTGCTACAACTGAACGGAAGTTCTTGATGAACCTCCTATAGAATGAAGCTAACCCATGGAACCCCCTTACCTCAGTGATGGTTTTAGGTGTAGGCCATGTTTGTATGGCTGCAACCTTCTCCTGATCAACTGAGATTCCTCTTCCTGACACAATGTACCCTAGAAATGCAACCTCCTCAACCATGAAGGTACACTTCTCTAGCTTCCCATACAGCTTCTGCTCCTTTAAGATCCCAAAGATTGTTTCAAGGTGCCTGAGATGTTCCCCTCTGCTGCTACTATACACTAGGATGTCATCAAAGTAAACCACAGCAAACCTGCCCAAACAAGGCCTCAACACTTCTGTCATAAGTCTCATGAAGGTGCTTGGTGCATTGGATAGTCCAAATGGCATGACAAGCCATTCATACAGACCATGTTTTGTCTTGAATGCAGTCTTCCATTCATCCCCCTCTCTGAGCCTCACCTGATGGTAACCCTGCCTTAGATCAATCTTAGAAAAGACCTGAGCTCCACTTAGCTCATCAAGCATGTCATCTAGCCTTGGAATGGGGAACCTATACTTGACTGTAATGTTGTTGATTGCTCTGCTGTCAGTGCACATCCTCCAGGTGCCATCCTTCTTAGGCACTAGTAGAGCAGGTACAGCACAAGGGCTTAGGGACTCCCTCACAAACCCTTTGCTCATAAGCTCCTCAATCTGCTTCTGCAACTCCTTGGTGGCAGTTGGGTCACTTCTGTAGGCTGGCCTATTTGGCAGCACAGAACCTGGGACCAAATCAATGTGGTGCTCAATCCCTCTTAGGGGTGGTAGTCCATCTGGTAATTCTCTTGGAAAGACCTCCTTGTATCTCAAGATCAAAGGCTCAACCTCTGCTGGTAACTTGGAACCTTCCCCTTCTGTAACTTCCTTAGATAGCAAGATGATCACAGGTTGTTCTTGCTTCATCTCCTTGATCATAGCTGCCTCTGATAAAAACAACACCCCATTGACCTCCTCTGGCACATTGGGACTCCCATAATTCCTCTGGTTGGGTGGTAGAGGTGTCAAAGTTACCTTCTTTCCCCCATGCCTGAAGCTATAGGTGTTATCCCTACCCTGATGAGTGGTGTTTCTATCAAACTCCCAAGGCCTCCCTAGTAGTAGGTGACAGGCATCCATTGGTACTACATCACACAATACTTCATCTTGGTATACCTTCCCAATAGAGAATGGGACCAGGCATTGCCTATCAACCCTCACCTCAGCCCCCTTGTTAAGCCATCTCAGTTTGTAGGGGTGTGGATGCTCTTGAGTAATCAGACTTAGCTTGTTCACTAGGGTGATGGAAGCCACATTGGTACAACTCCCCCCATCAATGATCAAGTTGCAGACCCTCTCTTGAATGGTGCATCTGCTTCTGAATATCAAGGACCTCTGGTCATCCTCCAATGGAGTATGTTGAGAGTGCATGACACTCTATAGGACCAAGTTATGGCCTGTGTCAGGATGAGCCATGACCAAGTCCTGCATTGGTTCCTCCTCAGCTGTCACTACCTCTAACACCATGATGTCATCAATCTCATACTCAACTAATCCCTCCTTCTCCCACTCTTCTACCTCCATAAGTGTCATGGTTCTCTTAGAAGCACAATCCTTCCTAAAGTGACCATAACCTTGGCATTGGAAACATCTGATTTTGTTCTCAGTTCGGGTGGGGTTGGGTTTAGAGTTCACAACTCCCTTTCCTTTGTCTGTGGTTGATTGGCTGGTTGTCTTAGGGGTCTCTCCCATCCTAATACCATTGTAAGGTTTGTATGTAGGTCTAGTAACAGGCTTAGGTAGAGCTGGTTTGGTTTTCCCCATTTTTTCAACCCTCAAAGCTAGGTTGACAACATCATCATAGGACCACAAAGGTTGCATCCTTACTCTAGAAGCAATGCTCCTATCTAAACCCTCCAAGAATCTGGCAATCCTTTGCTCAGGTTTCTCATTGACCTCACACTGGAGAGTCAATTGCTCAAAGTCCCTGAGGTATGCCTCTACAGACCTCTCTTCTTGTTTCAGTTTGGATAGTTTAATGAACAGATCTTGGGTGTAGTCTTTAGTGACAAATTTGTTTAGCATCTTCTTTTTCAGTTTTGACCAAGACCTAAGAGGTTCCTTACCCTCCTTAATCCTTTGGTGCTTTAAGTTATAAAACCATAGGGATGCATATCCTTTTAATCTTAGCACAACAACTTTAAAAGACTTAATATCAGAGTAACTTTTGTATTCAAATACCTTCTCAACATCCCTAATCCATTCTAATAGATCATCAGAGTTTAAACTACCAGAGAATTCAGGAATTTCTACCTTGAGATGCTTGTCAGTGTGCTCTGGAATCTCCTCATAGGTTCTGTTGCTTTCTCCTGAGTCTGACCCTTCTTCCTCCTGCAGGGGCTGCCCTCTTCCCATGCCCATGTGGCCACGACCTCTGCCTCTGCCTCTAGGGGGTGGTCTTCCCCTCAGTGGAGGAGCAATGTTCTCCATGACAGTATTCAAGGCAGCCAGCACTACATTGACAGTGCCTGCTAGCTGATCCACCTTGCCTTCAATACCTGCAAGCCTCTCTTCACTCATTGGGTTATTTTTTGTGTTTTTGTTGTAGTTAGGATAACAATGGCCTCACAACCAAAGCTCTGATGCCAGAATTGCAGTGATATTATAGGGGTGTGGTAGGAATTGGACCCTAGACTCCTATCTAGCACTGGATATGGATGTTACTCAACTCCCACAGCTCAACACAGGGAATCAAACAACAAACTAGACTAGCTAAGACTCCTTACCACAGCCAAGCACAGGTAAGCAGGCTTGAACTAAACAACAAGCAAACATCCCACAGTCTATGCACAGGGATATCTAACTTGCCACAGACTTAGATCAACAACCACAGCCTAGCACAGGATGTTATCAGGCCTGACTTTCAACTAAGGCAAAGCACAAGTTGGAAAGATTTTGGAAATGAGAACAATGCTCAAGTTTTTTCATTCAATAATCAACTGCCTTATACAAAAGAGCATGGGTCCTTATATAGGCCTCAATGCTTGAGCTAATACAACCCTAGAATAACATCTAAGGGCCAGGATTAATCTACATAAACGTGACAAGTTACTGGCTACAATTTCAGATTGAAAATACAAAAGAAAACTGAAAACAGACAATTGCAGACATATGACAGTGACATGCTCCAGGTTGTGTTTTGTTGCTTGGTGTTGGCTTGAAGCTTGTGGACGAAGCTCATTAATACTCATTGACCTTCTTCTGCAGTAGTTCTAATAGTAGGGAAGACAAGGAAAGACTTTTGGAGATAGTCTTTAAGTTTTTAGCTAGAAATGGAAAGACTGCTTTATGCTTTATGCTTTGGGTAGGCTGTTTTGATTTGGATTTTTAGGGTAGTTGTGTTGTGTTTTGGAACTGGTTCCCTAGGACTTTTTTTGGACCTAGGTGGGTAAGGTTTTAGCTGGGCTTGGTGGTAGCTGGTGGTTCAAAGTTTGGTGGTAGTTATGCCTTCCCCATGTGACTGTTGTAGGCTGTTTTTGTGATTTTGTGGTTGGGTGTTGGTGGGCTTGTCTTTGGCTTGCTTGGCTCGTGTCTTGGCTCATGTCCTGGCCAACATTACTCAGTTTGCAGCTTCCCCTTTTGTTACCCATCCCTTGCCCCCAGATTGACCCCTGGATACCCATGTAGACCTCACCTTGGTTATCAATGCTTACCCCTTGATCTCCCTTGGTCTGCCCCTTGTCCCTAGTGTTGAATTCTGCCCTGCCCTGTGCCCCAGCTCCTGCTGCACATTAGCGATGTCCCTCGGTTGCTCACCATGAGGTGGGAGTTGGCCTTGTTTCCTTTGGGTATTAGAGGCAGCTAATTGGGCCATTTGAGTTTCAAGCATCTTGATGGCAGCATTTTGAGCTCGATCACTCTTTTGAAGTTGAGCAAACATTGAATCTTGTTTTTGAACAACTTGGAGAAGCATGGATTCAATTTTGCTCAGGCTTGAGTCATTCAGTTGGCTTTGATTTTCGGGTGGTTGGTGTTGAGGTTGGTGTTGGTGTTGGTAAGGTTGATTGAAGTTAGGTTGAAATGGAGGTCTCTGTTTTTGAAAACCAGGTGGATTATAGGGCTTCTGTTAATGTGGTATGAATGGTTGTTGAATCTGATGGTGGGGATTATGAATGTTGGTGCTTTTGTAGGACAAAAGAGGATGGTTCTTTGTGTTCTCATTATAGAAGTTTGAGAAAGCATTGCCCTGCCTGTATGCTTGGTAGGCATTGACTTGCTCTAGCGAACTCCTACATTCTTGAAAACTGTGTCCTCCAACCCCACATGTCTCACATACCACTACGTGGTTAGTGACGTTAACATGTTGCTTGGATTGGGAAGAACTTCCTACTTGTTGTTGCAGAAGGGCTAATTGGGCTTCTAGGAGTGCTACTTTGCTTGAATCTTCTAGGAGTGCTAATTGGGCTAATTGGGCATAGCACGTGAGTTGCTATACTGAGAGTCGTGAATTGCCATTGACTCGATAGTTGCAATAGCTATTTCTACACCGATCTGATCGAAACGACCATTGTTAGCGGAGTCGAGGATACGACGCGATTCGCCACAACAACCGTTATAGAAGGTGATAGCTAAGAACCATGAATCAAGGCCATGATGAGGGCATTCTCTTTGTAATTCTTTGTACCTTTCCCAAGCCTCATAAAGGCTTTCATCGCCTCTCTGACGGATTCCAGTGATTTGACTCCGTAAGAGTGTGGTTCGTTCTAGTGGGAAGTACTTTTGATAGAAAGCAAGAGCTAGACTATCCTCGTCGGCTATTCCTAAGGCAACTCGGTCAAGGCTATTGATCCAAAGTTTAGCCTTTCCTGTTAAAGAGAAGGGAAAGAACATTTCCCTAATCTACTCTTGGGATACTCCAGTTTGTCTAATTGTGGAGCAATAGTCACAGAAGTTTTGAATATGAAGGTTGGGATCTTCTGTGGCATTTCCACCAAATTGACTTCTTTCTATTAAACTGATGAAGGCAGGTTTGATTTCAAAGTTTTGGGCTATGATTTGGGGTGTAGCAATAACCATTGGAAGTGTATCTGCAGTTGGTTTGGAATGGTCTGAAAGTCGAATCATTTTCTTTTGTGAAGATGAAGATGGAGTGTTGTTTGAAGGTTGATTGGTTTTTGAGAATGGAGATAAGAATGGATCTTCTTCTCCTCCAAGATTAGATAAAATATCCGAGTAATTTTCACAAATACGGTCTAAACTTGAAGTATCAGAAGCTTTTGAGATTTCGTTGAATAGCTTTCGTCTCCTACGCAAAGTCCTTTCTAGATCGGGGTCTAAAGAGATAGGGGTCCCTAGTCTAGAAGATTTGGGCATAAGATTGAAAAGCTAAGATGAAAAATCAAGAGAGGTCTGAAGGAATTTGGGTTCCTAAAGACTAGATAAAACTAATTGCAATAAAAATCACAAGAAAAAAGAAAACTAAACCGTGCTCCCCGGCAACGGCGCCAAAATTTGATCGGGCCTGTTGCAAGCTCTGGTCAAAGATAATTACCCAGACTAGGCTAATAACAAAATAATGTAATTAGGGAAGTAGGGGTCGATCCTCAGGGGGATGGTGTTTCCTATAGAATGTGAAATGTCTTGCAATTGGGTCTTATCTAACGAGTATCTGGGTTTCGGGGTTTTGATTTCTAAACTAATAAGAAGCATAAATGAAAACAAAATAAAAGCAAATCAAAACGAAAACAATAAAGCAAGTGATGAATTAACAATGATAAAAAGAATCTAGGGAAGTAGGTTCACACATGTAGATTAACATATTGATGAAATTGGATTTAGAACATGCAAATAATTCATTGTGAGTTCGCAAGAATGATGTGTTCATTACAATCATGGATCAGATGGTCTAGCAGGCTTTTAGGCAATTTACTAGGTCTAATCTACCATGTCATGCTTTGTCTATTCAATTCACGTATTTCTACTTTGGAAAAGAATTCCATTTTAGTCAATGATTTTGATCAGGAATCGTTAACTATCGTTATAGTCCAAACATGCATAGACACAATGTTTTATAAGCACAATTTCTTTTATTCAATTATCATCTTTTAATCAACCTACATGGCTACCCTACACCCTAGAAAAACGACTACTCACTCATGGTGATGTTTATATCTAAGATGATGTTAATAATAAAAACTAGGATAGACATGTTTATTTGGTTTTGATAATATTTTAAGACTCTTTAATTGGCGATAATAACGACGCTAAATTGACGATCTAGGGAAATGAAATGATTAAAACGATATTGAAATTGAATCTAAAACAATATGTAAAGAAAATAGCAATCAAATAAGAAACATAAAGACTTTAAACAAAAGATGAAATAGGAATACCTAGATGACGATCAATAACGACAATGATGAATTACAAACAACCGTAATGGAAATTCCTTGCATAGAATAGTCGATCCACAAATTACTATACTTGAACCACATAAAGTAGATTACAAGGATGGAATTTTTATTGATCTAGGCTAAGGATTTGATGTAGAAAAGACAGAAATAAACTAAGAAACTAAAGACAAAAAGGAAGAAGAAAAAATGATCTAGACAAGAGAAGAGGGGCTAGGTTTCTCTCCTCCTAATCTAGGGTTTTTGTAAAAAGAGAAGTGTAAGGAAGTGAAGTGTGTTGAGAAGTGTGGCTGAGGCACTCCTTATATAGCGGTAGGTTTCGTGGGGGAGGGGTCATACATTAATCATATAGGACAAAATAAAGGAAGTCGAAGCAAAAACTCGGATCAGCAAGGATACCCGATCGGGTACACTACTTACCTGATCGGGTAAGTGGTAATCTTGGTCCATTGACTTTCGTTTCATCTCCTTTGGCCTATGACTTGACTTTCATTATCCCCCTTGACCTTTTGAGTCGGGTTTGTTGATAGGGTTTGATGTAAAATGATGATTTCTTCGCCTAACTAATCGATCTTCCGACAACTGCGAAATCGTCTTTGCTTCTTCTCTCTTTTAAATCAGCGAACCTTCTTGAAATGCCTTTGACTTGGTCAAGCTTGCTTCTTCAAATAGTCGGATTCTAGGCAAATGCTCGGGAATATAGAAAAAGGGCGTAGAAACGTCAC
>JAIUZE010069309.1:0-12862 GCA_022085475.1 Heliosperma pusillum
ATCGGTAATCCAAAACTATATCAATCTTAGCCGGCTTGCATCTCACCTTCTAAGATTCATAGAATCATACAAACATGAAAGACTGCTACTTCTATAAACAGGCATAAGTTCTTAGGACGGCGATAGTCTACTTCTGTAACTCGAGGCTATACCACAAGGTAGGAAAACATCCTAGTCCTAGACTGATCAGACCTAGCGACAACAGCTATTCCATTCCCCGTCCCATGACATAACCGTCTATGAGAAACTCTACTAGGCGACCCCCCTAAGCAGAGATGGCTAGTACTTAAGCTGGCTCCCTTCCCAAAGCGGAACTCTTAGGATGCCATGCCCCGACTTGGAGATAAGCCCCCCAGGCCGTGACACAAACGCTATCAGTGGTGAACATATACTCGTTAAAGTTGGTAAGGCCTATCAATGTCATGGTCCAAGATACTCATTTAGAATTAGAATGGTCAAGACGCCATATACTCATAATTCTCTATGGGTAATTAGTCAACACGACACCAACCATATAATTAAACAGTCACGGAAACCATTTCCTAACATGTGACTAATTGCATATAAATCATAATCAAATAACATATCGCCTCATATCTACTAAGGCTAATTCATTAATTAAATACAAACTTACTTGAAGACAAATCCCCGACCCGAGTCCCGGGACGGGTCATCAGTCAAAACGGGGCTGACTAGATCTTAGTTTGACCAAACCCGTTTGGTCAAACCGGCTAGAAACAGAGTCTTTACCACATAGACTTAGACATAAACGTCAACATATTCATTACATGTTATTATTAAAACTTCTAACATATGAATTATTAAATCTTACGTAACCCCCCGCTTGACTTAAAGGATATCAACTTAAACTACGATCTCGTATTATAATTTCTAACATGTGAGAAATAATAATTTTATGAAAAATACTTTTAATTAAATAATTTACTTATTAAAAATTTCCCACTTGTTAAATATTACAAAACACGATAAAATAACAATAACTCAAAAACCGTCACAAGTCCCAAAGAGGGACCCACGGGCTAATTTTTGGCCGAACCCAACATGGGCCTGGATGGGCCCACGGGCCTGTTTGGGCTGTTTTGGCTGATTTCCCAACTTTTACTAAAACCGTTTCTTAATATTTCCCGCATGCTTAACTTAATTAAAACCCGTCAAAACAACAACCAAACAATCAAACATCGACACAACCCAAAAACAAAAACCCGGACCCACCATTGACCAACCCAGACCGGGTCTGAACCGGCCTGGACCGGCTGGTTTGGTCCGGTTCCCAGCCACCCTTTTCCGGCCACCACCAAAACAACAACCCCAATTCCAAATTAATTCTAACATGTTTTTAATTAACAACATCCATTTTTAAACATCCAAAACAACCATCAATCATACAAAAATCATGATTATGAAGAAACCATAAAAATTTGTCAAGAACACTAACATGTTTATAAATTCATACAACATAATAAAATCAACAACTTATCATGTTACTACTAAAAATCCATAAATCATAATAACATGCATAAAAACAAAAGATGAACCAAAAATAAAAGAAACAAAAAACTATGTAACATATATTCGTCGAGTAACTCGGAATCGTTACCTTAGCTAGTAAAATCAATTAGCACCAAAATAAGAAGTAAAGAAAAATAAGAAACCCGTCTTCTAATCTTCTCCTAAAATATACGAGTCACCAAACTCGTCTTCAAAATCTTCCCCTATAAGAAATGACAAGAAAAACATTATTAGAACTTAAAATATGATTTTCCATAATTAAAGTCTTGAAAACGATTTTGGCGGAATTGGAAATAAAACGTACTTGAAGATGGAGAGCAAAGAGGAGATTCTAGAAATATAAGTTAGGACGGATTTAATTAAGAAATGAAGGTTTTATGATGATTTTGCTCAAGAACGACTAAGAACAAATGAAGAACGACGAAGAACGAATGAAGAACGATGAAGAACGATTAATTAGATCTTAATTTGATTGATTGTTAAATGAAAAGTTGTTGGTGAGTAATGAAAAGAAAGAAAATATCAAGGCTTAAGAGGGGAAAAAGAGACGTGTGAAATGGAGAGGAATCGGGTCTGTTTTTACGCGATTTGCGGAGTTTAAGTTGACAGACCGATAAAGTTACAAATATCTTAGATATTTTTATTAGTTTAATCATATTAATTAAAAGATCTAATATGAGTGGAAAAAAAGTGACATGGGTCGTATGACTCATGTCAAAGTCGAGTTTCGGGACTTAAGTTGACCCGGGAATAGTTAAATGACGTTTGGGTTAAAACCGTAAAATTATTCTTTAAATTCCGAATAAATTCAAAATAATTATATTAAATTATGATAAATCTAAATAAATCTTAATAAAAATAAATTAAAATTTATTATTTTTCAAATATAATTTCGGTCTTTAAAATTACGAGGTGAGTCGGAAAAGTCAACGAAAGTCAACATCGACTTAAAAAGTCGAGAAAAGTCAAAAATGACTTAAAAGTCAAGAAAAGTCAAAGATGACTAAAAACGGTCTTTTCATGAAATCTCTCAGAAATTCCAAATACGAACGCGGAATTTCAAAATACGACTCGAAACAATAAATTCTATTTTAAAAACTTAAGTTCTACTGAAAAGTGTTAGTAAATATTTTTACTAGAAAAATTGGGTACTTTTCGGGTTGTTACAGATTTTATGAGAGATAAACATACCAAATACATATGAGATCTAGTGTATTATGTAAGAGGAAAGCTTGTCCTCTTTTTACACTAGAGAACCGGCCACCCATGCACATGGGGAAGGGTGGCCTTTTCACTTTTGTTCTAAACGAAGCATTAGCTAGGCATAGGTTTAGGCTAGGTAAAAATTATGTTTAATTGTTAATTACAACAACACTTAAAGCCTAATCACCCTATTACCCACCCAAAATCGGTTTATCCATCTTAAAATGGAGTCCATTTTATTTTGTGATTTTTGTCATTTGTCACATATGTGACATGTAATTTAGCTTATAAATGTGCATTTAACTAATTTAAATGCAATTTCATAACGAATAAATTAGACTTAACATTTTAAGTCATAGTTTGTAATCACATGTAGATAAAATGGGTCATCTCATATTTGGTTAATATAATCTACAACTAATTGTAATTATAATCAACCATTTGTGCTTATGTCAAATGTTTCATAAACATTATGCATTCTTAGTAATATAACAATTAAATTACTAAAATGAATCTTATTTAATCATATTACAATAAGATATAATTCTCACTCATAATTCAAACTTTGTTCAGTTTAAGGGATTAATTAATCTGTATCGCTATACAATTGATTAAATTACATGATTAGAGGATCGTCATTTAGGTGTGACCTCAAGGGATCAACTGATCACCACCGTCATACGAGATTAACGTCAAATTCTAGTGAGTCAATCGTTATCGATTAATGTTGACAAGTTGACTATAATAATTATCATCCCTTTGTATTCTTATTATTGAGATTTAAATTAAGTGATCGCACAATTGTTAATGACACTTACTCCAACACCTTTTGCATTGTTCACTACGATTGAAACATATAGTTATATGATTATGTTTTAATAAGGACATGTATGTTTGTATAATATATACATTTGTGCTTGTAATCGTTTGTTTAAGTCTTGATAGATTAAGCATGGTTTGACACTTGAAGTTATAGCTAGTTTAGCGATAACCTTGATGATTTGTGAAGCAACGGTGAAGCAAAGTTATAGGTAAGTATACTATAACTTAGGAACTGCTGAAGTAAAGTTGTAGGTGTTTCTACTATATATTTGGTGATTATCAAGCTCAAGATTAAAGACAAAGTCTTAAAGAAGCTTGTGGAGCTGAAGATGAAGAGCTCGTGATTTTAATGAAGTGATGATCAACATACTGAAGATCTCCTGGAAGATTTTGTAGTATAGGTCGTCGTTCAATAACGGTAATTTCAATAGTAATTTTGGGAAGTAGAGTTATAGTTGTTTTTACTATAACCTTACTTAACAAGCCCAAAGTTTTAGGTGAACTTACTATTACTTTGGAGCTGCGAATATAGGGCGGCTGTTTTATATTTTCAAAACGGTTTTTGAACATAGTTTTAAATAATCTTTTTAACAAAATTATTTATAATAGATTGTAGTTTAAATTTACCTAGTTTGAATATCATTGAGAATTCTCTATTGATTAGTAGAACGACTCATGAGTTGTCATGCTATCTAGAGCTTCATATATGTTCAAACTTAATCCCTAAGATTATTCTATTTTGAGCCGTGATGAACTATAGTTTACTCTTGTGATTAAGGCTTATGGGCCGTGATATTCAAGATAATCTATATGTTTTGTTAGGGTTTAAGCATGATACTAACCTATATCTTTCTTGTTACACAAGAGAGGCATATGGTAATTAGGGTTGTAAATTTAACCTAAAACCTTTTTTACTCCCTAAGATAGGTCACGGCTACTAGAGCTTATCCTAAATAATCTAGTTGGCTCTTCTACTATAAATACCCATGCTTTCCATGCATTTAAGACTAAGCTTTTCAAACTAGAATTCTTCTTTGCAAACATGGTTAATATTTTCAAGTAAAATCTTTGTTTTGCAAAAACCTTATTTTCGAAAAGCCGGAATATACTTGTGAGTTATTATTGAGTAAAACATTATTGGATCATAGTGCTAGAGTTGTTTCTTATACCCTCAATTGTGTGAACACCAAGAACAATCAAAAACACTTTCTTATTAACGTAAGTTAGAATCGATTTTTTAGCGATACTCAATTTTGAATCTAGTATTTAAGGGTACTCAATGAGTTAAAACTAGAGTTAGTTGTACGAGAGGGTTGATAATTTTTTAATCCGGAGTAGATACTAAAATTATTAACCGAGAAATAGTGGACGTAGGTTTCGAGTTGTGAAACTGAAGTACTTCAAAAATCCCTTGTGTCTCGTGCCTTTTTTATTTGTTTACGTATTTTATTATTTCCATACACGTTACAAGTAATTAGTTGGGTTGAATTTAATCAATAATTTCAAACCACATATTACTACGACACGCTTATACGGACAATAGAAAAAGTATGCATACTTTATTTATGCTGTAACACCCGCAAATATAACCTATTTTTATAGTAAAAATATTATACGGATACTTTTCAGCGAAATTTAGTTTTAGTTTAGAATTAAATTTCCCGTGTCTAGTTTAGAATTTTCGAGTTCGTATTTGGACTTTACGCGAGATTCCGAGTAATTTACGTCTTAAGACATTTATGGGCTTTTTCCATGAATTTTCCACTTACTCCTTCATATACTCCCTCATAACCCTAAACTCCCTCACACTGAACACCTTCTTCTTCCTCACCAAGTAATCCATAAAACCCTAACCTCCATATTGTTCAAGTTTTAATATCGTCACAACTCCTTCATTACTCGCTCGATCACCAAAGTTCGTCTTATTCTTTCCCTCTCATCGTCCTCTATCCGTATTGGTAATAAAAATACCGTCTTTCTCGCTTTTCAATTTACCCGTCTTTCTCAAAGGTGAATTATATTCATCTCTTATTATCTAATTGTAGGTGGTGACCTCCAAGACCCCGACAAAGACTACTTCTTGATAGAAGAGGACATCGACGCGGATTGAAGACGCAAAAAGGTAACGGTGAAGGGTTACTCGATATGATTTACGTGTTTTATGTGTTTTCTATGTTAGTAATCGTATTTAGAATAGGATTAGTAATCATAGGAATTGTATTGTTGATGATGGTTGTTGTTAGTTGATAATTGATATTGAAAATGGATGATTTGTGATGATAGATGATGTTATTGTATAATGATCCTTAGTGAAAAATGGTGATTTTCGTGTATAATGGACCCCAGCCGGCCGACCGGCAGGGGAGCGGCTGTATATCAATTGTTTTACGTAATATTTGAGCATGAATTATGTCTCAGCCGGCCGACCGGCATGAATTATGTCTCAGCCGGCCAACCGGCAGCCGGTCGGCTGACCGGCTGAGACACACTTGACTTTGCCTTTGTTTTTCTCGTATGTCTTTGGTCCCAGTCGGGTAGCCGGCAGCCGGTCCATTTGACCGGCTGGGACACTCTGCTTTTTCAGTTGGTTTTCAAATGTTATATTGGGCCAGCCAGGTAGCCGGCAGCCGGTCCACCTGACCGGCTGGCACCCCCTGAAACTTTTCTTCGTTTCTTTCTTATGTTTTCGTTTATATTAATTCCGATGGTTCGTTTATCGTATAAATTTACGTAATGACTTTAAATATTAATGTTTCGAATATATGATATTCCATTCGCTTGTATCGCATGTTTTGTGACGGATTTTCGATATGTTCCACTTTGAGTCGGTTTTACACATGTTACGGTTTGAGCACTAATTTCCTATGTGCTTTGTACTCTCATTCCCTTGGCTATCTCCACATTCGTAAGGCTGGAATGTCGGAACAGGGAGTGTATCCTTACTGCTTAATTGCATGTGTTAGTGGGCATATGACGACGTTGTTGGGAGGCGAACGCTTTGCGTTGATCGACCTGGCCGTCAAATGTTGTATACTTGCGAGGTGGTGTCATTGCATGTAGCGTACCGCTTGTTATGATGCTTGTGCTCTTTTCCGCCTCTTTCGTGAAGGTTGACCGAATTTGGGGTACTCGGCGTCTATGATTGACCGAGTCTTGGATGCGAAACGTTTATCGCATGTCGAATCGGAAAATGTTATTCCGAGAGTCTGGCCAGGTTTAGACTAGGATCGGATATTTATATCGTCGTCCTACCGGGAGGAAATTAGTCTACATATACGAAATGTTAATCGTGTATGCGTTCAGGGAAATGTTT
The DNA here is from genome assembly GCA_022085475.1 of Heliosperma pusillum. Taxonomy (NCBI): domain Eukaryota; kingdom Viridiplantae; phylum Streptophyta; class Magnoliopsida; order Caryophyllales; family Caryophyllaceae; genus Heliosperma; species Heliosperma pusillum. Next base: position 6,869 of record JAIUZE010069309.1, read on the forward strand.
ATCCCGTGGATGCGATTTTAATCATACTTGCCATGTACACGGTGCTAGTGCGTGTCATTTACCGTGAGAGATGTCGTCAACGTATTGTACGTTTGGTTGGATGATTATATGATTGATTATTCATGATCTTTGGCTAACTTGGCATGGTTTGTTTGTCGAGTCTCAATCTTATCAAACTTATGCCGCTAACGGTGAGATGCAAGCCCTAGTGATTGTATGGTTGCCTAAGAGTGTTATCCCCGAGTCTATCTATAGCATGATGGTTACGGATTTGTACTCCATGTACCGATATCTTTACATATTGAATTGCCTATTTATCGTTCTCATATTTCACATGTATATTTATATATGCATGCTTCTACTTTCGTATTTTCGTTTATGTACATTTATTGTGATATGGTTAGGAGAACCCGGAGTTACTCCCCACTGATTGTTGCGTTCATGTTTTTTCATGGATGAACATGTTGCCTGATTAGATGGCTTTTTGCTTGTGGTATTTTGGGTTCGGGTGTGAGCTAGCGGGCGTTGGCCTGGATGAGTCACCTGTAGACGTTGTTTAGCTAGTTGCTAATAACTTTGATGTTGGTTAACATTTTGAGAGACTACGTCTCTTGTAGTATTTTATACCTTGGTTTGTAATTATTGACATTCCTCGTACCTTTCTATTTGCATGTAAAAAGTTTTAAAAACATCGTATTTTCCGCTTTATAAATCACATGTTTGTTATGTTTTATTTCCGTATTCGCGAGGGTTGTCACAATGCTCAATTCACCCCCCCTCTTGAGTATTTGGGATCAATAGACTCTTTAACTACCTTTTCAAATATTTTTCTTCCATCATTTCTTTTCTTCATTTTCTTCAATCAATATTTCTCTCTTCTCCTTTTTTTCTTTTCGTACTCTCACCCATTGTCACAGCCCGTATTTGTCTCCTTGTCAGGTAATGTTGTTTTATTTTATTTTGTTCTTTATATATTTAATTTGTCATTTGTTGTTATACTTTATGGTTTTCTATACCCTGGTTTAATTGCAGAAATGTCAAAGGGTTTTGTTGGTAAATGCAAGTGTGGCATTCCATTGGCATTATTGAAGTCAGTCACTGTAGATAATCCAGGTAAGATGTTCCTCACCTGCAATTTTTCAAACCGCGATACAAACTTGCGAGGATGTGGATTCTTTAAGTGGTATGATACTAAAGCAAAATTAATGACAGAAGGATCTTATCAATAATCTAATATTTGAGTAGAAGATATTGGAGTGCGATTTGAAGATGCTAAAGTGTGAAATTGCCCACTTGCAGGAATATTCTCAAAAGCTTAAAGAAGCTCATGATTTAATTAGGAAAGTGAAGTCTCTCCTAATGTAGAAGAGGAGGGTGTAATTATGTTTAATCATGATGTTTGTCATTTAGGAGGGCTATGTTTGTTTCTGTTGGAATAATTTTTGTTTGCATTATGTTAAAGCATTATGTTGGTTAATTTAGAAGCATTATGTTAATGATATATAATGTCGTAGTACTTAAGCTTAAGATAAGTTGATGTAATGTCTTGAGTAATTTTTAATTGTAACTCTTTGAGGATGATATCAATCAAAAGGCTATGTTATCATATTCTTGTACCTACTTAATATTGAAATTATAAATGTCTTACATTGTCTTACTGTCTTACATAATACGAAGCATAAAAGTCTTACATAATTCAAAACAGAAACTAAAGGTTCAACGTCTTGTCTTAACTAATTCAAACCAACATGCCTAATATTCAAATCCCAGGCTTCTCTTTGAATGTTGGGTTGGGGGAGCATTGTTTGCACTTGCTTGGCTTTCTTGCTGTTGAGGTTGTTGGCTATTACGGGCGACATTAATGCCTTGAACCACTTTTGCTTTTTGCTGTCTCTTTGCCGCCCTTCTTGCAATTGCGTCTCTTATTTTGTCGCTCTAGGAAGAGTATTTTTAGATCTTGTAGTTCTCATATTTGTAGTCTCTTGAGTCATGGGAGGTTTCTTACAAATCTTCACATTATGGCCTAACCCCCTATATTTCCCACAAGGTCTTCTTTGTTTCAGTTTTTTTGATGCCCCACTTCTTTCCTCAACTTCCTCTCTTCTTCTTTTCTTAATCTTTGGTCTACCAGATATCCTCTTAAAAAGAGTTGAAAAAGGAGTATCAGAGCCTCGTACTCTTGATTGCCTAACACCATAGAGACTGATCCATTTATTCTTATTTTTTTTTGCCTATTTTAAGTCTTTTTTTATCTCGTGTGAAATGGAATCCAAACACCTAAAAGCTCCCATCTTTGAAGGGAAAAACTATGGTCTTTGAAAGAACATGATGACAAACTATATTACGGGACATGATTGGAAATGTTGGAAGATCATCTAAAACGGTCCAAATAAAATTTTAGTCGCATCTAAACACGGCACAACTTATGTGAAAGACGAAAAGGACTATATTGAGGCTGACTACCGTAAGGTAGAGAAAAACTCGAAAGCCATGACGTTATTACAAAACAGCATGATAGGCACTGAGTTCGATCGTTTCTCGTCTTGTAGTACGGCCAAGGAAATATGGGATGGTCTTGAACTTGCATACGTCGGTAATATCCCGGTGAAAAAGCATAGGATTGACGTACTCATTCAAAGGTACAAACTCTTCTCAATGGAGAAGAATGAATCATTAGCAGTATGTCGACACGCTTTTCAAGCATAACGAATGAGCTCCGAAATCTTGGGAAAAAATTCGATTATGAGGATATCGTAAGGAAAGTCCTTAGGAGTTTCTCTAAGAGATGGACATCCAAGGTGACTGCAATTGAAGAAGCAAGAGATCTCACTCTTCTAACCTATGAAGAGCTAATAGGTTCTCTCATGGCTCACGAGCATCTACTCGACAACCCTGATGAGGATTCTAGCAAAGGTAAAGGTATAGATTTGTAAGCCGGTGATGGCAAAGGTGATTTAGAAGATGAAACCGTCTTGTTTGTAAGGCGCGTTTAAAAATAATCTCTTCAAAGGAAAACAATCAAAATTCAGCAACAATAAAATCTTCAACAAAAAGCCAAATGAGTCCAAACCATTTCTCACCAATAAAGGATTCTTCAAATGTGGCAAGACATACCACATTATCAAAGCTTGTCCCACATGCAAGAAAATTAAAGACAAAGCATAACGGGACAAAACAAAAAGGGAATTCAAGCAAGTCATGCTAGCATCATGTTGGGGAGATCTGGACACTAAAGATGATGAAGAATCTGATAATGAGAAGGTTGCAAATCTCTGTCTAAGAAACATCAGTCTTGACCTAATTACTGACAGTGATGATGAGAGCAACAACTCAAGATCATAATTCTGCTTGATAGGAGAATCAGAGTCGGACAATGAAACTGACGAGGTAAGTTTTATTCGTCTTAAGATTCAAGTTAAAAAATTACCTAGGAATATTATGATAGATTACTTTGAGCAAACCCTTGATCAATGTCGTGAGCAAAGTCTTAAAATAAACGAATTGCAAGATCAAATATTTGACATTGCTAAAGAACATCAACTTCTAAAAGCCAAACCAAGAAAGTTGAATTCTAAAGTTATGGCTAATTCGGCCACAACTTTGTGAATCCACGAATGCTGAGAAAATAGCTCTTGAGTCTAATGTTATAGCTAATGAAGCTATAACCTCATAGTTAAAACTCAACCTTAAACATCTTGAGGCCAAGGTTGTAGCTAATGAAGCTATAACCTTAGCGTTGAGAAAAGCCAATGAACTTCTAAAGACTGAGATAAAAGTTAAAGACATTTATATCTCAGATCAACAGAAGGAAATTGACTCTTCATCTCAGCAACTAAAGGAAACAAAAGCTCAAATAACGGATACTAACAAACAACACTCAGAGTTTTTATTCTTAATAAATGTTTTCAAGACTTTCATGACAACCTTATGGAATGTAGTTCCTCTAAAAATATAGAGACTGACAACTCTGACTGTCAGAAAAAAATCAACTCTCTAAAAGAGCTACTTATGCATGTTAGGAAAGTTCATGAAAAGTAGGAAGGTAGCACTACCGTGTTAAATTTCCTAACTGAACAATCTGACAACAATATGAAAATGGGATTAGGTCATGCATGTTATGGCCGTAAGGATCACTCTAAATGCAAATCTACTCCTTCTGAACGTGATTTCAGAAAAAGAAACAATGTCAATTTGCCTGAGTATCTAATTTGCAACTATTGTGGTCATACAGGTCATCTTATAGAAAACTGTGTTAAACACAAAAAAGACCTAAATAAAAACATGATCTTTGTCAGAGCGTCTAACACACAAGAAGAAGAGGACATGTGTTCTAATCCCGAACCCCCCGTAGAAGAAGTCAGAAATAATAAATATAGATGGTTCTACGATATGATTTTTGCTTATAAGAAGAAACCTAACTTGTCTGAGGAAAGGCAACAACCCAATAAGCAACAATCTCGAGAACCTAGACAACACCAAAAGACCAAAACACCTCCTAGTAGACCATGTGGGAAATATCGGTATACTTCCCTTTAAATAATTCGGATTATAATGAAATTATAACTATATGAATTTCTAGTCATAAATGAAATTGCATAATATAAAACAAGAGATTAAGAAATAACCTTCGGTCCTAGTAAAAGGCCTAAGAACAAATACCAAAGTAGGTATTCTCCTAATCGTTGCATCCAAGATGGTTCAAGAAATGCCTTCGTCGTGCTAGAACGAATACCCAAAAATTACTTCTAATTTTGTGTGTATATTGATGATGAATATGAAGATGAATAAGAGAGTTAAAAATCAGAATTTTTCTCCTCTTTTCACCCTAGTGTGCCGTGAGAATTAGAGAGCATTAGGGTTTTTATTATTCTCCCTTTAATACTCCCTCAAACCGTGAGATCAAGAGGAAAGAAGGAAGAATTCTTTTGTTTCCTTATTTCTCTCAACCTATATTAGGTAGTTATTATCACATTTAATATGTACATAATGTAATATGTATTCTAATTATTACTAGTAATGGACCGTCACATAAAACGAGTAATGCCGGACCAATACACGATAATAATATCGTGTAATACATATCTGCCAACTTAAATATAACAGTTTACATTTAGTTTAGACCAACATTATATACATGGATTAAATATAACATTTTATATTCAATTACCAGCTAACATTATTTAATCGTTATTAAATAATCGTATCATCATCACATTGACTAACCTTTTAAATACATCGACTAACCTTGTAGTCATTTAATAAGGCATCAATATGATTATTTTCTCAAATAATCACATCTCTCAAACACATCCTTTAGGTGTGACTTTTAGGGATCAGTTGATCACCGCCATCTGTATGACAATAACGTCAAACTTATCTAGCATGCCAACCGTTATCGATAAACGTTAATCAACTGATTATAATAGAAAGTATACCTTGTGAACCTTAGCTGTTATCACACTAAATGTGGAGGACACTAGCTCCAAGAATTTCCCACTTGTCCTTACAAGTGTATGTGCGATAACCGATTCTCATATCCTTAAATTTCTCCCACTCAATGTAAAACAATTTGCAAAGTCCGCATTCACAAAGGTCGTATTTTACAAGTTATCTCAGTATCAAGAGTGGTTTTCCCGAGTAGAGAGTAACTCAACTGATAAACGAATCATTATTCGAGCATGGCCATGCATTTCAGTTACTAGTCCTCGAGTGGCCCTGAGAAATAACAAAACCTGATAAAGGGTTGGATATTTTCCTCAACTCGAATCCTGCAGATGTAAGCACAATATGAAATGACCCAGTAAAAATCTGCTTGGCCTCCTGTTACGGTCGACCGTGAGAAAGAAACCAAAGTCACCCAAAAACTGCCTTAATCTCAAGAGACAGTCGATAGGAAAAAGAATCGACTCTAGGGACACTATGGACGTCCAATCCACGACCTGGCACCGAATGTTGTTAAACATTTAGGACTCCATAACGTCGTCACGAATTACA
>JAIUZE010069311.1:0-10064 GCA_022085475.1 Heliosperma pusillum
CAAACCCTAATCAACACGTAATCATGTGAATCAGTTAACAATCGGGAATCCAAACTCTATCAATCTTAGCCGTCTTGCATCTCACCTTCTAAAACTCATAGAATCATACAAACATGAAAGACCAATACTTCTACAAACAGGCATAAGTTCTTAGAACCGTCAATAGTCGACTGTACCTCGAGTCTATACCACGAGGTAGGATATACTTAAATATTTAGGCTCAGCGGTCACTCTAGTAACATGGCCCAAATACCAAGCACACATCTAGGCTCAGCGGTTACACTAATACCATGGCCCAGATCCAAAGCACATATCTTAGCTCAGAGGTTCCTCTCAGAAACATGTCCAAGATACGACTCAACCCTAAACCTAGACTGCGCAGACCCAGAGAAATGCGAAGATCCATCGCATCCAAGACCCATGATACAATCACATGAGTACCCCTAAGAAGATCCATCAAAGGGGTGGCTAGTACTAAAGCTGGCTCCATTTCCCAAAGTGGAAACCATGGCAGCCATGCCCCGACTTGAAGATCCATCAAGCCGGGAACACAAAAGCTATCAAGCGGCAAACTCCATATGCTTGTTAAAGATAGTACGGCCTATCAATGTCATGGTCCAAGATACTCATTTAGAATTAGAATGGTCAAGACGCCATATACTCATAATTCTCTATGGGTACTTAGTCAACACGACACCAACCATATAATTAAACAGTCCCGGGAAAAACATCCTATCATGTGACTAATTGCATATAAATCATATTCAAATATCATATCGCCTCAAATCTACTAAGGCTCATTCATTCATTAAATAAAAACCTTACTTGAAGACAAATCCCCGACCCGAGTCCCGCGACGGGTCATCAGTCAAAACGGGGCTGACTAGCTCTTAGTTTGACCAAACCCGTTTGGTCAAACCGGCTAGAAACAGAGTCTTTACCATTTAGACTTGAACATAAAATCATCATATTCATTTCATGCTATTTTATTCCAACTTCTAACATGTGAATTATTAAATCTTACGAAACCCGCTTGCCTTAAAGGATATCATATTAAACTACAATCTCATATTATAATTTCTAACATGTGAGAAATAATAATATTATGAAAACCTTTTAATTAAATAATTTACTTATTTAAAATTTCCCACTTGCTAGATATTACAAAACACAATAAAATAACAATAAACTCAAAAACCGTCACAAGTCCAAAGGGAGGACTCACGGCCTGTTTTGGGCCGAGAATAAACCGGGCCTGGTTTGGGCTGTTTTGGTCGACTTTTCTAAAAACCGTTTCTTAATATTTCCCGCATGCTTAACATATTTAAAACCCGTCAAAACAACAACAAAACAATCAAGTATCGACACAAGCCCAAAGGGCAATACACGGACCAATCCAGACCAGACCTGGACCGGGCCTGAACCGGCCTGAACCGGCCTGGTTTGGGCTGGTTTTCCAGCCACCATACACGGCCACCACACACAACAACACCAATTTTATTTCCAACATGTTTTAATTAACAACATCCATTTTTAACAACCAATTCAACATCATTCATACTAAAAATTATAATTATGAACTAATCATCCAAATATTTCAAGAACACTAAACATGTTAAAAATTCATACAACATAATAATAATAACTTCTTATCATGTTACTACTTAAAACCGTAAATAACAATAACATAAACAAAAACAAAAGTATGTAACATTAATTCGTCGAGTAACTCGGAATCGTTACCTTAGCTAGCACAAAATCAATTAGCACCAAAATAAGAAGTAAAAATCCGTCTACTAATCTTCTTCTAAAATATACGAGTCACCAAACTCGTCTTCAAAATCTTCTCCTATAAGAAATGACAAAAATAACATTATTAGAATTAAAACTTGATTTCAACAATTAAAGTGTTGAAAACGATTTTGTCGGAATTGAAAATAAAACGTACATGGAGATGAAGAGCGGAGAGGAGACTCTAGAAATATAAGTTAGGACGGAGTTGGCCAAGAAATGAAGGTTTTGTGACGATTTTGCTCAAGAACGATCAAGAACGCTCAAGAACACCAAGAACGATTTTGATTATATTAAAGAAGGTATTAATTAGATATTAAGTTGATTTATTGTAAAATGAAAAGATAGTTAGTGAGTAATGGGGTGGGTGTGCCGTGTAATTATAGAGGAATTAATGAGTCGGGTTTTGAAATTGTTGTTACGGGATTGACTCGGGTTTTATAATGATATTATGGTAATTAATTAGATATTATTAGGTTTTATGATAGTTTAATCAAATATCTAGATATTAATTAGATATTATGTTATTGTAATCAAAAGAAAGAAAATATCTAATCCTAAGAGAGGAGGAGGGAGCCGTGTGGTTGTAGAAGAAATCGGGTCTGTTTTTAAGCGATTTGCGGAGTTTAAGTTGACAGATCGATAAAGTTACAAATATCTTAGATATTATTATTAGTTAAATCAAAAGATCAAAAGATCTAATATGAGTGGAAAAAGATGACATGGGGCGTGTGACTCATGCCAAAGTCGGGTTTCGGGTTTGTTTCGGGACTTAAGTTGACTCGGGAATAGTTAAATGACGTTCGGGGTTAAACCGTAAAACCTACTCTTTAATTCCCAATAAATTCAAAATAATTATATTAAATTATCATAAATTCAAATAAATCTTAATAAATTAAAATAAATTAAATTTATTATTTTTCAAATATAATTTCGGTCTTTCAAATTACGGGTTGTTACAATCACCCCTCCTTTTAAAAAGTTTCGTCCTCGAAACTTAGAAGAAGGAATGTGACATATATGTAGGTCTATTTCAAAACTTTTAAAAATATATTTGTAATAAAAATACAGGGTCTTATCAATGGGGCGGAAGGTTCTCGTCTGCCGTTAAGAACATCGACGTCCCAAGTCAAAGACTTTAAAAGATACATTTTCGCATCAATAAATGAGAAAACTAGTTATCGAACGTCTCCAATAACAAGTCTCAACACTCCTTGACGGTAAAATACTTGAAATCATCAAACATTTCCAAAAGCTTTTAGTTCAAAAATTCTATAGTAACGGTAATAACTCTACTATCTATGCCTAAAATTTCTAACTAAAGCTTCTAGTAATCTATCTATAAGAGATGATAATCGATAGAAGGAACGGAATATTCGAAAGAATAAATCGAATAGAAAGAGGGAAGAAAGAAGGAGATTTACCTCAAGCAAAGAGCTCGGGATATTTAGCTAACATTTTAGCTTCGGGTTCCCAAGTTTCTTATTCAACGTTTCCACAACGCCAAAGAATACGAACTAAGGGCACCACTTTGTTTCTGAGTTGCTTGTTAGCCCTTTCAAGTATACGAATCGGCCTTTCTTCCAAAGCCAAATTAGGTTCCAAGTCCAACACTTCTTCTTGAATAATATGACTCTGATCACTAATATACTTCTTCAATTGAGAAACATGGAACACATCATGAACTTTACTCAAGTTCGGAGGTAATTCCAAACGATAAGCAACGGGACCAACTCTCTTAAGCACACGAAACGGTCCAATATATTTAGGACTCAACTTTCCCTTCACTCCAAACCGTTTCACTCCTTTCATCGGTGACACTTTAAGGAATACTCGGTCATCAACATCAAATTCACGTGGTCGGACGACGGACATCGGCATAGGATTTTTGTCTATCTTGAGCGGCTTTCATTCGCTCACGAATGACTTGAACTTGATCAATCGTTTCAGTCACTATGTCGGGACTCAACAAATGATCATCCTGGACTTGATCCCAACAAACAGGACTACGACACTTCCTACCGTATAAAGCCTCGTACGGTGCCATCTTGATAGAGGCATGGTAACTGCTGTTCTAAGAAAATTAAACCAGAGGCAAACACTTCTCCCAAGAAGCGTGAAAGTGTAAAGCACAAGCCCGGAGAAGATCTTCCAAAGTTTGGATCGTCCTCTCGGTTTGACCATCAGTAGCGGCATGAAATGCTGTGCTCATCAATAATTTACTACCCATGGCTTCTTGTAAAGCCGTCCAGAATCGGGAACAGAATCTCGGATCACGATCTGAAACTATATCTTTAGGAACTCCATGGTAGCGTACTATCTCTTTCACATAGGCACCAGCTAAAGCATCTATCCTCCCAGTTTCTTTGATAGACACGAATCTAGCACACTTGGTTAGACGATCTACAATAACCCAGATCGTAAAGCCATCACGAAGTCCATAGAAATAGACTCCCACTTTCCAAAGAGGAATTTCAAAAGGTTGTAGCAAACCTCCGGGTCTTTGATGTTCGATCTTCACCTTCTGACAAGTAAGACATTTACTAACATACTCCTTTACTTCAATCTTCATCCTAGGCCACCAAAACTGTGGTCTCAAATCTTTATACATTTTGTCACCGCCAGGATGAATAGAATAAGGAGAAAGGTGAGCTTCATCAAGTATTCTCTTTCTCAACTCGGCACTTCTCGGAACATACATTCTACCATGGTAACGAAGGTAGCCATCATTATCCACCACAAATCCTTAGCTTGCCCAAGGAGGATTTTTGCTTGTATGGCTATGAAAGTAGCATCCTCCGGTATATAAGTACGAATCTCTCGATAGAAATCAGGTTCCGCAGTCAAAGCACCAAGATAATCGAATCCTTTCCCAACAAACTGTATCTTAATCTTCTGAAATTTTGTTACCAGTTCATCGGGTAAAGTACTAAGAGCATTTAATGAATGACTAGTCTTTCTACTCAATGCATCTGCCACAACATTTGCCTTTCCTTCATGGTAAATCAACTCGGCATCATAATCATTCACTAACTCTAACCATCTTCTCTGCCTCATATTCAACTCCTTCTGAGTAAAGATGCACCTCAAGCTTTTATGATCGGTATAGATTCGACAATGAACTCCAATAAGATAGTGTCTCCAAGTTTTCAATGCATGACCACAGCTGCTAACTCAAGATCATGAGTCGGGTAGTTCACTTCATGAACCCTGAGTTGTCGAGAAGCATATGCAATGACTTTTCTATTCTGCATTAAGACAACATCCCAAACCATGCTTAGAAGCATCACAATAGACATCATAATCAGCTTCATCATTAGGTAAAGTCAACACCGGTACGGTAGTCAATCTCTTCTTTAATTCCAAGAAGGCAATTTCACATTCATCGGTCCAGATATACTTTGCTTCCTTCTTTAGCAATTGAGTCATCGGTCTTGCTAACTTAGAGAAATCTTTCACAAACCGACGGTAATAACCCGCTAAACCAAGGAAACTCCGAATCTCGGACACATTTTTCGGACTCTTCCATTCCACCACGGCCTCAATTTTAGCTGGATCGACCATAACACCGTATTTTGAAATGACATGACCAAGGAAAGATACCTCGGGCAACCAGAATTCACATTTGGAGAACTTAGCGTACCATTTTTGACGTCGAAGAACACCCAAAATGGTTCGGAGGTGATCAGCATGTTCTTCCTTAGATTTAGAAAAGATCAAAATATCATCAATGAATACCACAACACATTTATCGAGGTACTCTCTGAAGGTACGATTCATCTGATCCATGAATATTGCTGGAGCGTTAGTCAAACCGAATGGCATCACATTAAATTCGAAATGACCATACCTCGAGCTAAAAGCAGTCTTGGGAATATCTGCTTCACGAACGGGAATTTGATGATAACCCGATCTAAGATCAATCTTTGAAAAAGTTGAAGCACCACGTAACTGGTAAAAGAGATCATTAATACGCGGAAGAGGATATTTGTTTTTGATTGTGACACGGTTCAACTCTCGATAATCAATGCACATTCGCATAGAATCGTCTTTCTTTTTGGAAAAAGAGCACGGGCGTACCCCAAGGAGAAGCACTAGGCCTAATAAAGCCTTTCTCAATCAAATCATCAAGTTGAATTCTCAACTCTTTCAATTCGGAAGGAGCCATACGATAAGGAGCTTTAGCAATTGGTCCAGTTCCAGGAACTAGATCAATGATAAATTCAACATCTCTTTCAGGAGGAATTCCCGGTAATTCATCGGGAAATACATCTCGAAATTCTTGAACGATTGGCACATCTTCCAACGAAGGCAAAGACGAAGTGGTAGAAGTAGTTACAACACATAAGAAAGCTTTGTAACCCTTCTTGATTGCTTTTACCATCTTCATAGCCGAAACAAGTTTCACAGTGGTCTGTTTTCGAACCCCTTGATAGGATACACGGGTACCTAAAGGGCTTTTGAGAATAATCTTCTGGTCACGGCATTCAAATCGAGCATGATATGTAGATAACCAATCCATGCCCAGAATGATATCAAATTCTTCAAGAGGGAACCGAAGAAGATTAGCCGGAAAAGTAGATCCGTTTATTGATATAGGAATGTCCGAATGAATATAAGAGCATGAAAACACATCTCCGGACGGTAAAGATATAGGAGTACTTTCTCCAACTGAAGCTTTGAGAGGTAATTTATTGGATAGTCTCATCGAAATAAAGGACAAAGAAGCTCCCGTATCAAATAAAATTAAACACGGTATTTCATAAATTGAAAACATACCAGTCACAATGTCTGGTTGAGCATCGGCCTCAGCGCGGCTCATAATGAAAATTCGACCCTTCGGTCTCCCAGAAGTAACTGGTGCAGAAGCTGTCTTCTTCTTATCAGGACATTCATTAAACTTGTGTCCCGTTTTCTGACAATTAAAGCACACAAGTGGCTTGTTGAAACAGCCAATACCTGGATGCATAGGCATCTTGCACCTAAAACAGATACGACCCTTAAGATCGTTGTTGTTGCTCGGGACGAATGGACGGTTTCTCTGATTTGCTTGTCCACTCTGAAAATTCTTCCTCTTGTTTGAGAAAGAGGGAGAAAAGGAAGGTCGAGAAGTAGGATACAACGGTCTCTTGCCATAAGCATTAGGAGCAACATACGAGGTACGAGCCTCATCGGCAATCTCCCGAATAGAACTCTCTACCCAAATAGCATCATTGTAGATAGAGACAAAAGAAGTAGCACTCCTACTGATCTTGCCCTTCACCTGAGGAGAAAGTTTTCCCAGGTAAAAGAATGCTTTGTCTTCCTCTACTTTAATAAGCCGAGTGGCATAATGAGCCAACTCGTTGAACTTGGTTGTGAACTCCTGAACTGAGAGAACTCCTTGTTTGAAGTCCATGAATTCTTTCAGTTTCTGCTGTCTCAATTCATCCGGGTAGAACCTCGCCTCCAATAGTTCACGGAAACGAGTCCAACCAAAATCAGGTTCCAACTCAGAAGTAGGGCCAGTAAGTGACCACCACTGATCAGCTTCCTTCACTAAGAAGTGGGAAGCAAGACGGGCTTTATCCGCATCAAGAACATCATATAGAGAAAAGTTCTTCTCCATTTCCCGTATCCATTCCGAAAGCTTGACGGGGTCCACTTCACCACCATAGGTTTTGGCTTGGCTCCTAGATAGTTGTGAAGCACCCATGTATAACTACTGTGTCTCTCACGGTCGTGAGGAGGATTAGGAATAGGATTCGGCTGTTGATTTTGTTGATTTTGCTGATTCTGAATAATAACAGTAAGAGCTGCTAGGATCGTGTTGTCAATTCTCGGAGGCATCTTGCAAAAGAAAACACAGATTAGTACTTATCATTTAGCAAGCACAAAGAGACTACCACATAAATCCAAATCTACCCATCCTACCATTCTATCTCACAAGTTTATTATTTTATTAAGGTCAAGTTATTTATACTAGGGTACACAAACGTGCGTCGGGAGCGAAAACGCTCTGTTACCAACTGTGACACCCTCAAATTTGCGGAAAGATAATCAAGTAATTTAAATAAATAAAAGATGAGAATACGTTTCTAATAGGTTCACTTTAGTGAAAATCGGTAAATTTTAAAATCGGAACCTACTATTAAATATATATTCATCGTAACAAAGGTGTCTTAAATAAAAAGGTTCAACAAAAAAGGAAATAATATTATACATAAAAAGTATCCAAAACGGGAGACATATCTCCCGTATAAATACAGAAATAAAAGAGTGTATAATAATATACAATCCTAAGAACCGAATATAGGTCAAAGGTAATACTTCACTCGCTAGCTCGTTAATGTACCCAAGTATGCATCACAAACCTGCCAACCGCATTAAATATAAACACAGAAGCCACAGTCAGTGGGGAGTAACTCCGAGTTCTCCCAGCCACGAAATGTCGAGTTTAATAAAACATGAATACATAAAAGAGATGTATATGGAAAATACAAAACCTTAACATATACGATATGCTTTTCATGTTATGAAACAAATAACTAACATATAACCTAACATATGAAGGTTAAGATACTCATGCAAGCTATCATGTGAATCAGTTAACAATCTATATCACGAGGTAGGGAAGCTGGTATGCTAGCTCAGAGGTTACCTTTAAAACATGGCCATGATACACTCAGCCCTAATCAAACAAGATATCATGTGAATCAGTTAACAACCGGTAATCCAAACTCTATCAACCTTAGCCGGCTTGCATCTCACCTTCTAAGATTCATAGAATCATCAAACTTGAAAGACCAATACGTCAAAAAACAGGCATAATTGTCCTAATACCGTCATAGTCGACTTCTGTAACTCGAGGCTATACCACAAGGTAGGAAAACATCCTAGTCCTAGACTGATCAGACCTAGCGACAACAGCTATTCCATTCCCCGTCTCATGACATAACCGTACACGAGAAACTCTACTAGGCTACCCCCTAAGCAGAGATGGCTAGTACTTAAGCTGGCTCCATTCCCAAAGTGGAACTCTTAGGCATCCATGCCCCGACTTGGAGATAAGCCCCCCAGGCCGTGACACAAAAGCTATCAAGCTGTGAACTATATACTCGTTAAAGATAGTAAGGCCTATCAATGTCATGGTCCAAGCTACTCATTTAGAATTAGAATGGTCAAGACGCCATATACTCATAATTCTCTATGGTTACTTAGTCAACACGACACCAACCATATAATAAAACAGTCACGGGAAAAACATCCTATCATGTGACTATTTGCATATCAATAATAATCAAATATCATATCGCCTCATATCTACTAAGGCTAATTCATAATTAAATACAACCTCACTTGAAGACAAATCCCCGACCCGAGTCCCGCGACGGGTCATCAGTCAAATCGGGGCTGACTAGATCTTAGTTTGACCACACCCGTTGGATCAAACCGGCTAGAAACAGAGTCTTTATCACATAGACATAAAATCAACATATTCATTACATGTTATTTTAATAAAACTTCTAACATGTGAATTATTACATCTTACGTAAAACCCCGCTTGACTTTAAAGGATATCAAAATAAACTACGATCTCGTATTATAATTTCTAACATGTGAGAAATAATAATTTTATGAAAAACCTTTTTAATTAAATATTTTACTTATTAACATTTCCCACTTGCTAAATATTACAAAATACGATAAATTAACATTAAACTCAAAAACCGTCACAAGTCCCAAAGTGGGACCCACGGGCTGATTTGGGCCGGACCATACATGGGCCTGGACTGGGCCCACGGGCTGATTTGGGCCGGACCATACATGGGCCTGGACTGGGCCCACGGGCTGATTTGGCTAATTTGGGCTGTTTTGATGGACTTTATTAAAATCGTTTCTTAAAAATTCCCGCATGCTTTAACATATTTAAAACCCGTCAAAACAACAACATAACAATCAAACATCGACACAACTCAAAGACCAAAACCCGGACCCACCAAGGACCAACCCAGACCGGTCTGGACCGGGCCTGAACCGGTCTGAACCGGCCTGGTTTGGGTCCGGTTTCCAGCCCCTCTCCACTGGGCCCACTTATCATGTTACTAACTAAAAATCCATAAATCATAATAACATGAACAAAAACAAAAGATGAACCAAAAACCAAAGCAACAAAAGCTATGTGACATTATTTCGTCGAGTAAATCGGAATTGTTACCTTAGCTAGCAAGACCAATTAGCACCAAAATAAGAAGTATAAAATAAGAAACCCGCCTACTAATCTTCACCCAAAA
>JAIUZE010069313.1:0-20054 GCA_022085475.1 Heliosperma pusillum
CGGTTGTTAACTGATTCACATGATAGTTTGAATGAGTAGCTTAGCCTTCATATGCTAGGTTTTATATGTTAGTTATTTGTTTCATAACATGAAAAGCATATCATATATGTTAAGGTTTTGTATTTCCCATATACATTGCTTTTATGTTATTCATGTTTAATTAAACTCGACCTTTCGTGGCTGGGAGAACTCGGAGTTACTCCCCACTGACTGTGGCTTCCGTGTTTATATTTAATGCGGTCGAACAGGTGGTGAATGCATATTTGGGGTACATTGACGAGCTAGCGAGCGAAGTATTTACCTTGGACCTATAGTCGGTTCTTAGATTGTATATTATTATACACTCTCTTTATTTCCGTATTTATACGGGAGATATGTTCTCCGTTTGGATATTTCTTTTGTATAATATTATTTCCTTTTTGTTGAACCTTTTTATTTAAGACACCTTCGTTATGTATTCTCATCTTTTATTTAGTTAAATTATTTTTTTTCTTTCCGCAAATTTGAGGGTGTCACAGAATCTCTCAATTTTTACTTTTTCCTTATATTCTCTAGGACCAATAGATATAATCATACAATTTGTATTCCCTACATCAATACTTTTCACCGCTTCTGTAATTGTTTTAAATTTTTTGCTCCCAACTTTTCTCACTTTGATAATTTCAACCGCATTTTCAGCTTCCACTAAACTAGGTTCTAAAGTACCTTTCCGTAAACTGTAAATAAAAAAACAGTTTGAGTTAATCAAGCAATGAAATTACATCAATTTCATTTTAATTATGTCATATTTTTTAATAAGCTAATTCTTTTAAATATGTACTCCCTTCTATTCTACATAACCTTCCCTCTTTCCCGTTTCAACTATTCACAATAATTTCCCTCTTTTCTTATTTAGTAAACTTTTATACTTATTTTAATCACCTCACCCCACACCAATACCCCACAATACCCATACGTTATCCTCTTTTAATCACTTTACTCCACAACAATACTTATTTTTATCACCTCACCCCCACAATATCTTCCCTCTCTCCAATTACCTAACCCCACTACAATACTTACCTTATTTAATTAATTACTCTTAATTTTTGTGTCATCCATGAAAGGTGAACGTTATCGGGAATATGAGGGAGTATATAATTAAAAATGACGACAATGAATAAAATATTAGAAAATCATAACAGTTGTAAATTGATAATAGTAATGATGGTGATTGTACCCATGATAGTGAGATAAGACCATGACATCTATTAAACCACTGCTATTATTATTATATTAAGTAGATTCAATCACGAGTCGTACAACAACTAGTCTTATAGTTTCTTTGCATTATAATAAAATTTTTGAGCTCAAATGAGAAGTTTATAAGCTTTATTCTAATGTTTTTGAGCTCATTTACATAAATCTTAAACGAAAAAAAATTATAGTTAACTTTACACGCTCAAGAAAAATACACATAAGCTCAGCAAGATATCTTATGGTTGTGCAATGCTCTTACTCACCTTGTGGTATAGTCGTATTTATGTAACTACATAACTACATAATTACATAACTACATAGAAGAACCTTAAGGCTCTATTTTTTAAAATTAGCTTATAAGGTACCTAAAAAATGAAGAGCAAACAAAAATTGAAAATTTGTTGATAAGCTAGGTAAACGTAAGAGCTGATAAGGTAGCTGATTATATATAAAAAAATCTTTGACAAATTATCTTAAAAGATAACTGATTTCTTTTAGTAAAATGACATAAAAAAGAACATAATAAGTAATTAATTTTATAAATTGAAGGGGTAAAAAACAAAGTAAAATTACTTATAACTTGAACATTACCCCATGTCCTTTTTCTCACATGCTACCGCAGCTAACTTTTCATCCTAGCTAACATATTTTGTAAATAAATTTCTTACTAAACACTAACAATAAAATAAGGTAGTTGAAATTTTTGAATAAGCTACTTTCGTCACATAAGCTTGCTTGTTTGCCTTATCAAACGAAGCCTAAGGGAAAGCTCATGGCTAAGACCAATTCTCTTTAAAATTGTTTTAACTTAAGACGACTCTTACACCAGATCAAAATCGAGGTGAACTAAAAGAGGGTTGTGAGAGATATCAAATTAAGATAATTTTAAGTAAAAGTAATTCAATAACTAATCAACCATAATATATAACTTTTCTATACACATTTTCAAACTAGTAATTTTTATAATTATTCTATGGAAATTATATATTTTCTAGCATGTGGCGATATGATATGCACTCAAAATCATTCCTCTAATTCCAATGCAGAGTTTTTGTTATGACAAAAAAAACATACACATATTTATGTACGTGAATATTTATCATAACCTTTTCCCCCCTTTTATTCAATCTTATTTTTGGGTAATAGTAACGAATTTTTATGATTAACATTTAATGAAAACTATTCAGGCTTTAATGTATCATGAATCAATTAATTAACATAAAAGAGTTTTATATTAATAAAATATAAGATGTATATATATTCTTAAAATTTAATTAAAAAATGTAAATGTTATCAATTAACTCTAATTTACAACATTAACGCATAGGAGCGAGAGAAGAAAATATAGAGTAGAAGAAGATATGTGTGTATGTCATATGAGCTAAAATTGTCAAATTATTATGAGTATTCACAATTAAGTATGTCGTGTTAATTCTACGTTATGATTTGGTGTAAAATAAATAAATAAATAGTCTTTAGTTATGGCATCGTTAAAATGTGATAGATAATTTTTTTTTCTTACCTAAGAGGTTTAATAATGCCTTGGAACCAACTTTCAATTTTACCTCTATCTGCTGGTATCAAATTTGTTGCTGTAGAGGTAAATACTAAATTAACCAAAACCAAGATTATTATTATCATAATTGGTTTTGAATTTTCTTTCTTGAATTGGATAGCCATCATTTTTTATTTTTAAATATAACTACTTTTCATTTGTTAAATATATAATAACATGTACACATTATTATAAATTACAATAGCAAAGATAAGCCCATAAATATATGAGGTAAATAAATACATCTTTCTTGTAACCAATAGTTATAATTTAAGGTTAAGATTAGAAAATCCATAAGCTAAAAATATCTTTTAATATAAGCAATGAACAGTTGTCTAAGCAATCCAGCAATTTTTCCCACTTTTCGTTTACCAACTTCTTTAATTTTAACTACAAGCTCATAATAACCTATTAAGTTCTTAAAATTTTATATACAGAAATAAACTTTATACTCTCTTCTAAACATACACAAATCACTGGAAACATTTATTAGCCTCTGTATTTATCCGATGAAGAAACCAAAACCATTGACCAATGTCATCGATCAAAATATAAATTGAAATGACCGTTTATTTCTCCCTCACTGATTAAAGCGGTTTATTTTAATAAAGTTAAATATTGAAGATGGAGCATATTGACACTTTAAATTGAAGGAGCGTGAAGAATGTTTGTTCTCTTGTATCATTTACATGTCTTGACTTGCGTTATAATATGTTTTGGATGTTAGTTTGACATATTTACAATGACCTTTTAAAATTTGTTACGATATTCCTGCTATCATGACCCTTTTATGCACAAGACTTATATTATTATTTTTTCTGACTTTTATTTAGTCTTGAATACCAGATTATTGAAAAACTCTTTTTTTCTCACTTTGTGTATATATCATAGTAAGATGATCTTTAGAATTGGTATTGTGTCTTAAAACAAGGCCATGACCATGTTATTTATAATAGTAAATGTGTGGTTGCCGAGGCATATATTCTACGTATGGGTTGCTAATTAAAAGTGACCTTTTAAACTTGCTAATTAACTCAGAAGAAAAGTGTGCGTAGGATAAAACTGACAAGCTTCTAAAAGGCATCACAAGTTACTCACTTGCAAATGGACACTTATATTTGCATGAAAACATACATTTCATTGTAACAATGCCGAGTTTTAAAATTTGGCTTCCAAGCCAAAGTAAGAAGCTCAAGTTGGTCTCTCGTACAACCACCTTTCCAATATTAGTTGCATTTTCGTGCAAAATTATTAAAATATGTCCACTCGATTATTTAATTTATTATATGATAATGAATAAAATAACCTTAAACGTCAAATATAAACCATAAGTGTGTCACCACATGGGTTCATCGCTAAACCGATAATAATTAATATCACTAATTATCAATCAATGTTGGCATATAACAACACTTCCCAATGGTGGGATAACACGAATAACAATATTCCCTGTACTCGAACTTGGTAAAGGAAATTGTAGTATTTCCCTCCATTGTTCCAACTTTGAACCCTCCTAGAATACAGTTTGAATATCAAACCCCATTAAACGCCCGCTAAGTTACATGACAATCGTTATTGGTCAGGAATGACATAAAGAAACTCTCTTAAATGTATTGACTACATCGACCAAGGTCTTTATATAACAAATAAGAGTAATGACAACTGATAAGGCTAAAGTCGCTCAAAGTAAACCTAACTCAATACTAACTAATAATGAGTAATAAGTAAGGTATCGAATCCACAAGGAGGCGGTAATAATCTAGTTTGCTAATAACTGAGTCTATCTTAAGGTAACAATTTTTGAAGGTTTGAATTTTTGTTTCTGAACTAATGGCAGTAACAATAATAATAAAGGATGAATTCAGTAAGATTAAAAGTCTAGGGTCTTAGGTTCACTAGGATTATTATTAGGGGTAGAGGGATAATTAATTAACATGCAATAAAGTTATCTAAGGTCACAATATTGATCGATTCAATAATGCCCTTTAGATCTACAATTTAACATGCGATCGCTATTATTAA
This sequence comes from Heliosperma pusillum, assembly GCA_022085475.1. NCBI lineage: Eukaryota > Viridiplantae > Streptophyta > Magnoliopsida > Caryophyllales > Caryophyllaceae > Heliosperma > Heliosperma pusillum. Next base: position 4,817 of record JAIUZE010069313.1, read on the forward strand.
ACGAGTTCTATTTAATTATCGTAGCCTATTTTAGTCTTAACATTGTCGGTGAAAATCCTAATTTGCGAAACTAGTAAGTTAATCCGGGCCAGTAACAATTAACTAGGTTTTTAAAGGATTCGACAGTGTGGAGTATAGACCTACCTTTAGAGTTTCTATATTTGATGGGTAAAGAAGAAGAATAAGAAGAAAATGTCTTTCTTTTGAATGTTTTTGGAGGAGGATTCGTGTAGGACAATATTAGTGGCGTTTTTATGAAGATGAAAATTACATTGCGATGTTTATAACTTAATGAAGGTAATTTGGTGGTTTCCTTTAATTATGTTTATAGAAAGTGAATTATTAACATGATAGAATGATTGATTGTATGATAAATTGTTTGTGTGGTTATTTATGCTTATGATTCGCATATTTAATTGCATTTAATGTTTATGTGGTTATCTATTTTCAATTATTCATTTGGTACGCGAACTAGGGTTTAAATCGCAAACCTTAGTGTCTTTAGAGGCGGCGCGGCCGTGGAAGTGCCGTGCCCTAGGGTTTCGGCCTTCTCATTGTGGGAGAGGGTATGGTTTATTTCTTTTGAAGTATTAGGGTTTTTGGTTTGCAACGCTAAGGTTATAGTATGTTAGACTATAACTGTGCGCGTAAGTACCCATGTTGTACCTATTTGAGCTATAACTTAGAAAATGACGTTATGGTGCAGTGTACTATAACAAGACTCGTTGTGGTGACATGGCGATTTGTACCGTGAAGTCGACCCCTCAATGATGGTTTTATAGAGGACTAACCCGTGATGGACGAGATCAGTTGTAGTGAAGGTATAGCTGAAGGTACTATAACTTTACCAAAGTTTAGTGAAGGTTATACTTGATGATACTATAACCTGATAGGCTTCATAATGTTATAGCTAGATGTACTATAACTATGCTGGAGTTAAGTGAAGGTTATGATTGATGATGCTATAACCTGACAAGCTTAACCAAGGTTATAGTTGGGGTTAGTATAACTTCACTAGAGTTGAGTGGAGGTTATAGTAGGAGGTACTATAACATTGAGTTGTTATATGCTTCTGTGTCTTATGATATGGTAACTTGAACTATAACATGACCTTTGAGGTATAATGTTATAGGTCCAGGTACTATAACCTTTGGTCATTTGTGCTTGTTTATGTGTGGTGTTATGGTTAGTTGAACTGTAAGACTATGTTTGCATATTATCTGGGTATTACTCTCATTCTTTGAGGAGTAGAGCAGTCAGTTAAACTGTTCTACTGAGCTGAGTCATGATGTTGTTAATGCCTGTTTTCTACAGTCAGCTAAATTGTGCATTTGTTTGTTGGCTAGTTTGAATAGTTGAGGGTAGTATCAGTTAAATACTATCAGAATGAATCAAGAGCCGCCCATCATAGGTTTGTTTAATCTATGTTTGGGGGTGGCCAGAGACATCAATTAAATGCTCTAGGTCCCGAGTGTCGTTCGATCTACATTTAATGCATCAAGAGGTCTGGCCAAGTCTTAGGCATATAGGCAGTGGTTATACGCTATACATAGTACCATGGAGGCGGTGGTTATACGCTCCACAACCGACAAAGGCAGTGGTTATACACTTTGTCAAGTTAGAGGTAGTGGTTATATGCTCTAACAGGCGTTCATTCTATTCGTTATGCTTTGTCGCTAGCGCACTCGCCACAACCCCAAGCAAACACCAACCTGCAACTTGTTCATTTATTAAAAATGAATGCCACAGTTAGTGGAGAGTAACTCAGGGTTCTCCCAGCCATATCCCAAGTAAACATAAATAAACAACAATTAAACATGTAGAATCTTATATACAAGTGAATCATGTGAAGTAAAAACATACATTTCAAAACTGTATGATATAAGCATGTGAAATACAAAACGATAAGCACCATGTTATGAACCGACTCGGGAATGACACCCTTGGCAACTATATACACACTACGGCTTACATCTCACCGTTAGTGGCATATACTTGATAAGGTAGAGATCCGCATACCAAACCAATACAATCATCAGTTTCATACAAGAATCCAACCCAATATTCACATATGTTCAAATCTTATAAACAACCATCCAAACATACAGATGTAGCAATATAACTCTCACGGTAAATGACACGCACTAGCACCATGTACAATAGCAAGTCAAGCCAATGTAAGTCCACGGGATAAGACGTTTCCCTGAACCGTATACGATAACACATTTCGTATACTCATGACGTAGACAAACATGTCCACGGGGTAAGGCGTTCCCCTGAACTGTGTGCGATAAGACGTTTCTCACACACAAGACTCTAATCCTCTCGGTAGGACAACGATAATAATACGGTCCTAGTCTAAACCTGGCCAGACTCTCGGGATAAGACCCGATTTGACATGGGGTATGACGTGCCACATCCAAGACTCGATCAACACAAAGGAAGTTGAGTACCCCAAATTCGGCAAGACTACGTGAAAGAGGCGGAAAGAGATCTATAGTCATAGTCAAGCAAGTACGCTACATGCAATGACACCACCTTGCAAGGATACAACATTTGACGGTCGGGTCGATCAACGCATTGCGTTCACCTCCTAACAACGTTGTCATATCCCCACTAAAACATGCATACAAGCATCAAGGAAAAACCCCATCGCTCCGACATTCCAATCTAACGAGGATAAGGGTGTAGCCAGGAAATGAGAGTTCAAAGCACTCAAGGAGTAGTGCTCAAATCAATACATAAGGTAAAACCGACTCAAGAGAGGACATATCAAAAACCGTCACAAATCAAGTGATATAAACATGGGAGATATTATATAATCTAAACATGAATATTTAAAGTCATTGTGACAACCCTCGCGAATGCGAAAATAAAACATACAATCATGTGATTTAATTAGCGGAAATACGATGTTTTTAAAACTTTTTACATGCAATAGAAAATACGAGGAGTGTCAAATATTACAAACCAAAGTACGAAATATACTACAACAAGAGACGTAGTCTCTCCAAATGTTATCAAAGTAAAAGTGATTAGCAAACAAGCTAAATAACGTCTAGAGGTGTTTCATCCAGGGACAACGCCCGCTAGCTCACACCCGAACCCAAAATACCAAGAAAAAAGCCATCCATGCAAGCAACCTGTTCATCCATGAAAAACATGAACGCCACAATCAGTTGGGAGTCACTCCGGGTTCTCCCAGCCATATCACATTAAACGTACATAAAAGGAAATACAAAAGTAGAAACATGCATATATTGATATACATGTGAAATACGATAAGGATAGATAGGCAATTCAATATATAATGATAAGAGCATATGAAGTACAATCCGTAACCATCATGCTATAGATAGACTCGGGGAAGACACTCTTAGACAACCGAATACACTCACTAGGGCTTGCATCTCACCGTTAGCGGTATAAGTTTGATAAGATTGAGACTCAACAAACAAACCATGCCAAGTCATCCAATGATCACGAATAATCAGTCATGTAATCATCCATCCAAACATACCAATACATTGACGACATCTCTCACGGTAAATGAAACGCACTAGCACCGTGTACATGGCAAGTATGATTAAAAGGCATCCACGGGATACAACATTTCCCTGAACGCATACACGATGCTACATTTCGTATATGTGGACTAATTTCCTCCTGGTAGCACGACGATAATAATACGGTCCTAGTCTAAATCTGGCCAGACTCTCGGAATAAACGTTTTCCGATTCGACATGCGATGACATTTCGCATCTAAGACTCGGTCAATCATAGACGCCGAGTACCCCAAATTCGGTCGATATTCATGAAAGAGGCGGAAAAGAGCACAAGCCTCATAACAAGCGGTACGCTACATGCAAATGACACCACCTCGGAAGTACACAACATTTGACGGCCGGGTCTATCAACGTAAAGCGTTCGCCTCCCAACAACGTCATCGTATGCCCACTAACACATGCAATTAAGCAGAAAGGATACATCGCCGTTCCGACATTCTAGCCTTACGAACGTGGAGGTAGCCAAGGGAATTAGAGTACAAAGCACATAGAAAATTAGTGCTCAAACCGTCACAAAACATGCGATACAAGCGAATGAAATATCGTATATTCAAAACATTAATAATTAAAGTAATTCCGTAAATTTATACGATAAATGAACAATCGGAAATATTATAATTGAACTTCCAGCAGGTGCCAGCCGGTCAGGTGGACCGGCTGCCGGCCACCCGGCTGGTACCAATTGTCATATGAAAATTAAACATGAAGGAGCAGCGTGTCCCAGCCGGTCAGGTGGACCGGCTGCCGGCTACCCGGCTGGGACCAAAGGTATATGAGAAAAACAAAGGAAAAGGCAGCAGTGTCTCAGCCGGTCGGCCGACTGAGACGTAACTCATGCATAAACTCTTACGTAACAACAATAATATACAGCCACTGTCCCAGCCGGTCATCTGACCGGCTGCCGGTCGGCTGGCTGGGGTCCAATATGCACGAAATCAACATTTTTCACCAAGGATCAATATTCAACCATCAACAACTATTATCATAAATCATCCATTCTCATACCAATTCTCAACAAACAACAAGTATCATCATCAACACAATTTCTAAGCTTACCAATCATATTCTAAATACGATTCCTAACATAGCAAACACGTAAAACACGTAAATGATATCTTGTAACCCTTCACCGTTACCTTTTTGCGTCTTTACTCCGCGTCAATGTCCTCTTCAATCAAGAAGTAGTCTTTGTCGGGATCTTGGAGGTCACCACCTACAAATAGATAATAAAAGATGAATATAATTCACCTTTGAGAAAGACGGATAAATTGAAAAGCGAGAAAGATGGTAATTTTATTACCAATACGGATAGAGGAAGATGAGAGGGAAAGAATGAGACGAACTTACGTGAATTTGAACGAGAAATGAAATAGTTATGACGATTCTAAGACGGATCAAAATGGAAGCTAGGTTTTTGGGGTTTTCTTAGTGAGGAAGAAAGAAATGTTGAGTTGTGAGGAAGTCAGGGTTAGGGTGAGTATAAGAGGGAGTGAGTGGAAAAGTCAAGCAAAAGTCAATGACGTCTTAAGACGTGATTCACTTGAATTCTCGCGTAAAATCCAAATACGAACTCGGAAATTCTAAATTTGACACGGGAAATTTAACTCTAAACTAAAACTAAATTTCGCTGAAAAGTATCCGTAAAATATTTTTACTATAAAAATAGGGTACATTTGCGGGTGTTACAGTCATTACGTAAGTTTATAAGATAAACAAACCATACAAACTATTACATGTGAAGAGAAGTGGAGAAGAAATGAGAAAAAGACACAGGGGGTCCCAGCCGGTCAGGTGGACCGGCTGCCGGGTACTCGCTGGCACCACGGCAACATCTAACAACAATAACAATTTACAGGGGACTCCCAGCCGGTGGGTATGACCGGCTGCCGGCTACCCGGCTAGGGTCATAGAACAAATTGGAAAAGTGACGAAAAGGGGAAGAGGGGAAGTCCCAACCGGTGAGACCGGCAGCCAGGTGGCCAGCCAAGACTCACAGTCATCTAAATTATCAACCAAACTTACAGGGTGCCCAGCCGGTTGGGGGGAGCGGCTGCCGGTGGGGCCAGCTGGGACTCACACTTCACCAAAAACACCAAAATTGTCCAATTTCAGATCAGGGAGTTCCCAGCAGGTTGGGGTGACCGGCGGCCGGTGGGCCGGCTGGGACAACATGCTCGAAAAAAAACCTTCAACAACAACCAATAATCCAAATCCTTTGATACCCATTTAATTCAAACAACATTTATCAACAACAAACCACATTTAATGCATTTTAAACATGACCAAACATTAGACAAGATCAATTAAGGCAAACAAAGGCACATTTTTTACTCAACTCAAGTTTAAGCATGATAAGTAGACAAAATTAACAAAATAAATTTAACTTAGCATAAGATTGGTGAAAGATAAGCATATGAGGTGAATTCATATATATGAATGAACAACTAACACATATCTATATGAAATTAAAACTAAGATTTTATCTTTCACTAATAAAAACAACAATTAACACATAAAACACATTATGATATCGAGTAACCCATCATCGTTACCTTGATTAGCACTTCAAATCTTCGATTTCCAAGCTAACCCTCAACCCACATGAACTCCTTGACCCAAAATCTTCAAAATACATCTTTTCCCGATAAATAAAGCAACAAGAACCCAAAACCGAAATATGGTGAAAGATGGACTTACAAAAACGTTAAAAGTTTCAATCTTTTATTAGCTAGAAAGAAAGAGGATGGTGAGAGGATTCCGAAACATTAAACGACATTGAATTACGTTAAAAAACGAAGAAGTTATGCCCGTCTTAAGTTTAGATCTAGAAAAATGGGTTTTATAAAAAGTTGGAGGAAATGGATATTTTATGGTATGAAAATGAAGAGGGGGATGAGAGGAGAAGATTGATATAAAAATCGTCAAGTTTTGTTGAGAGACGGAGAAATGACATCCGTCTTAACTTTATAAAGTTATTGAGTTTTAATGGTGTTTTGTGTTGAGGAAGAAGAAGAAGAAGAAGAAGAAGAAGAAGAAGAAGAAGAAGAAGAAGAAGAAGAAGAAGGAGAAATGTGCTGAAAATCTAAGGAGGAAGGAGGAGGTTTTGGTGGGTTTGTTTTGAGAACAAGAATAATAGAAGGCCCAAGTTTCATATTCGGTTAACTCACTTGAATTTTCGCCTAGAATCCGATTATGAACTCATAATGGACTGAAATGCGACGGTTTCTACCCAACTAAACTAAATTCTATTTAACATTAAGTTAAAGCCACGAAATCAGAAATTATCGGCTTAAGATATTTTAACCAATAAAAGTAACGGACGAATTTATAAAATTTACGACTTAAATAAATTACTCGTTATTATAAAATCTGGGGTGTTACATAATGGAAGTGCTTATCATGATCGTGACTATAAAGGAAAATGTGAGGTGTTATCTTATCCCATATTTGATGATTTAACTTAGGAGTTTATCATGGTTAATGATGTGAAGGAGATAAGTTATTATTGATATTCAAGGTACATAGTATGGTTGTATTGAATTGTAGAATGGAACTTAAAGTTTGGGTATTGTCTTATCATGTTGTGGATTTACAATCTTTGAGGAACTAGATTCGCGTGATTTATAGTGAACTCGTTTGATGTTTGAGTTGTTAAGGAAAATCTTTGAGTTCGTTTATGATGTTTGTTAAACGTAATCATTTTGCTGGAAGTTCGCCTTCACCTTGTTCGATCGAGCTAGGTTGTTGATGACGGAATACTATAGAATGCCCACCGCTAATTTGAGGATATGGTTAATGAATATATGAGCATTTTATGTGAAAGTCAACCATTTTGTATTTGTTTTGGATTTCACTGAATATTGTACTTGAGGTATTGTTCCAAACAGTTCATATCGGAATTGTAGGAATATGTTTAATCTTATGGTAGTAGTTAATGCTCTTATGGATACTATTGTGGAATTTCATAGTTAATGCTTAGGTGATTTACCTAGATGAGTCATAAGTTTTTGAGTAATTAAGCGATGTAATGTAATTAGAGTACTTTTCTCATATGAAGTTATGCATTTAAGGAGTTACTTTCTGCCTTTTCTATTCTCCAAATTGTTTATCTCATTTTCTTATATAACTAATATAACTGATTTGGTGTTGATTTATTATCTGTGAGCCGTCTTTACATAATGATGTTTTAATTTGCGATAAGAGGTAAATATTTATTATGCCAATGATTATTAGAATTTGGGGTTAGATATTTTGCATTTGAATTCATAGGGAATTAGCCTGAATTGCATGAGTTCGGTCGCTGTAAAGTCATAGATTGAATCTAACTTTTTGGGAATGATTATTTGGAGTACTCAGAAGTGTGAGGATAAGATAATGCTCCTTTAGTTAGGTGATAAGTTGTGCAAGTTATGTGGATTGGAAATGCGTGTAGTACAATGAAGTAAGTGTATCCTGGGTCGGTTAGCTCATAATTCTAAAGGTTTAAGATATTGAGTTTTGAGGTCCTTAATGTGTTGGAGGATCATGCTTATTGGACTAGTGAATTATGATTAGAATAGATAGCTATGATTTGAGGATGGGAAACTAAATGCAAGAGCTAAATTAATTAAGCGAATTGGTGGACATAGATACATTACAACTAAATTATGGGATAAATTTATCATTTTGAATATTCGCGTATTAGCTATTGGGAATACTCAGTTGTATAATTAAGAATTGTCTTGGTGTATATGAAAGTTATTTTAGGATTTCAATACTTGGCTGGTTATAGGATTTGGAGGAACTTACAACTCGTTGCTGAAGGATTGCTTATATAGCCTTGGCATTGTCGATTTATTTGTTAGAGGTGTGCAAATTATTTCACAGTTTTAATGTGGTAACATTAAAGAATAATAAGATTTATACAAGATTGATTAGTGCTTATTTTGGATATGAGATATAAAGATGGTTGATATCAGGCTTATGAGGACATAGGTAGGACAATGTTTTTCACGGAAGTCTTTTTAAGTATTGATATTTTGGAAGATAATAGGCATTCGTGAATATCAAGAAGAGGTTAAAAGAGTATGGATTTGAGAACCGTTTGATTTTAGTTTTTACAATTTCCTTTTTATTTTTCTAGTATCGTTTGGGATACCATCTTGGGTTACTTATTGACTTGTTATATGCTTTCATGTTTTTTTAGGATCGGTGTCCCTTAATCGATATCCTTGATTAAAGCCTTCATATCGCTCATTTAATTGAGCTTCTTCTCTTTACTTCTTAACATTGATCTATTTCAAGTCCTCGTAATGTCCTTCGATCTTATCTTTGTTTTGATATTCTTAAATTTTCTATTTTCACTAATCGGTGTGCTTACCCTTTGATTCTGTAATGAGTATTATATTTTACAAAATGATTTATGAATTATTTTTGTAAGCGTTATTATTTGGGCAACAGTAGGTTCAAGATCTTGGAGATTAGTGAGTGTCTGTCATAATGGTTGGAAATTTTACGGTTGAGCGTCGAAGTAGTTGAATAAAAGATTGTGGTGTTTATGAGGCTATGTTTGATACTTAGGAAGAGAATCGAGGACGTTAAGATGTGTGGTTACTTACTGGATAATTCGTTTTGTGGAATTTGTGTTGGGGGATATAAGTTAGTGATAATCTGGTGATGGTTTGATTATATACCATCTTATTTATGAGTGTAATTTTGTTGAGATCTTTTAGTGTGGCGTGGATAAGAATGAAACTTAAGAGAAAGTTTGTGACTCTATATACCTTTGTTGTACTTAAGGAAATAATTGGAATATGATTTATGCAATCTCAAATTTGGAGTTAGAATTTGGAGTACCAATCACAATTAGGATTTTGATGTATTTATGATTGAGGCATATAAGGATGAGCTCCTAAACCATTAATTTGTGGTATTTTTGTGACAACCCTCGCGAATGCGGAAATATAAAACATACAAGCATGTGAAATAATATGCGGAAATACGGTATTTTAAAAACCTTTAAATATGCAAGATATATATAACACGAGGTGTGTCAAAATGTTACAAACTAAAAACGGAATTACAACAAAGAGACGTGGTCTCTTTAAATGTTAACAAAGAACAAGTGTTTAACAAAATTAGCTAAACTCGTCTAGAGGTGAACTTCCAGGGACAACGCCCGCTAGCTCACACCCGAACCCCAAAACATCATATCCAAAAAGGCATCCAAGCAAGCAACCTGTTCATTCATGAAAAACATGAACGCCACAGTCAGTGGGGAGTAACTCCGGGTTCTCCCAACCATATCACATTAAACGTACATCAAAGGCAATACAAAAGTAGAGCATGCATACATATATATATACATGTGAGATACGATAAGAATAGATAGGCAATCCAACATATAATGATAAGATCATATGGAAATCAAATCCGAATCCATCATGTTATTCAAAAACTCGGGGAAGACACTCTTAGGCAACCGAATACGCTCACTAGGGCTTGCATCTCACCGTTAGCGGTATAAGATTGATAAGATTGAGACTCGACAGACAAACCAGTCAAGTCATGCGATGATTACACAAATCCAACATATTATCATCCATTCACGAACCAAGACAATGACGGTGTCCAATCATGCAATGACCATGAACAATATCATGAAATCACGCATTCAAAGACGACACAAGACGACAACTCTCACGGTAAATGAAACGCACTAGCATCGTGTACATGGCAAGTATGATTAAAAGGCATCCACGGGATCACATTTCCCTGAACTCATACACGATGCTTACATTTCGCCTATGTAGACTAATTTCCTCCTGGTAGCACGACGATAATAATACGGTCCTAGTCTAAACCTGGCCAGGATCTCGGAATCACGTGTTCCGATTCGACATGCGATAAAACGTTTCGCATCCAAGACTCGGTCTTACAATATATATGCCGAGTACCCACATTCTCGGTAGATCAATTCACGAAAGAGGCGGAAAACCGAGCTCAAGCCTCATAACATGCGGTACGCTACATGCAAATAACACCACCTCGCAAGTACACAACATTTGACGGCCGGGTCGAACAACGCATAGCGTTCAACTCCCAACAACGTCGTCGTATGCCCACTAACACATGCATTTAAGAAGTAGGATACCTCTCCGTTCCGACATTCCAGCCTAACGAACGGAAAGGTAGCCAAGGGAATGAGAATACAAAGCACAAGACAAAATAGTGCTCAAACCGTAACATTTGTGAAAAACCGACTCAAAGTGGGACATATCGAAAACCGTCACGAAACATGTGATACAAGCGAAAAGAATATCATATATCCAAAACATGAATATTATGAGTCACTACGTAAAATTATACGATAATCGGATCATGCGAACTATTATAAATTACGAGATTTAGAAATTTCAAGAAGAAAACACAGCCGTGTTCCAGGCCGGTCAGGAGGGAGGCGGCCAGTGGACCGGCTCAGAACACAAGGCAAAATCCAAAAATCACCAAAAACAGAGAAATGTGGTCTGGGCCGGTCGGTGGACCGGCGGCCGGTCGACCGGCACAGAGCACCCTATACAAAAATTCCAAGTTTTCCAAAGAAGTTACTGATGTGTTCCCAGTCGGTTGGCAGACCGGCGGCCGGTCGACCGGCCAGGAACCCCAGTTCACCCGTGAGCTTTGCTCACTTAACCAATTCAATCCAATTCTCATATATACTTCTAATAATCATCAACCATCAATATATATCATCAACATTCATCATATAACATCATTCATTAATCATAGCATGGTTCCTAATCTTCCTAATCGTATTCTAAATACGATTTCTAGCATATAAACATGTAAAACACGTAAATGATACCGAGTAACCCTTCACCGTTACCTTAAAGCGTCTCTACTAATCGTCCAGCTCCTCTTCTATAAGGAAATAGTCTTTGTCGGGATCTTGGAGGTCACCACCTACAAATAGATCGTAAAAAGATGAATAAAGTTCATCTTGAGAAAGACGGAAAGCTTGAAAAGCGAGAAAGACGATACTTTTAATATCAATACGGATAGAGGAAGGTACGGGAAGAAGAATAATACAAACTTACGTAAATTCTATCAAGTAACGAAGAAGTTACGACGATTCAAAGATCGGAAAAAGCTAAGGAGGCAAAGTTTGAGTTTTCTTAAAGAGGAAGAAATGTTATGTTTGATTTGTGTTGAATGAAATATTAGGTTAAGGGAGGGAGTAGTGTGAGTTGTGTAGGAAAAGTCAAAGACGGTTTCCAAAGTCAAGAAAGTCAACTCGACTCAAAAGTCAAGAAAAGTCAAACTCGACTCAAAAGTCAAGAAAAGTCAAACTCGACTCAAAAGTCAAGAAAAGTCAAACTCGTCTTAAGACGGGATTTTCATGGAATCTTGCAGAAATTCCAAATACGAACTCGGAAATTCTAAATTCGAATCGAAACTTAAAATTATAAATTAAAACTTAAAATTACTGAAACGATTTCGTAAAATATTTCTATTAGAAAAATAGGGTACATATCCGGGTGTTACAATCACCCCACCTTTTAAAAAGTTTCGCCCTCGAAACTTGAGGAAAAATAAAAATTACCTTACTCGAAAAGACTCGGATATTTACTACGCATAAAAGCTTCGGTTTCCCAAGTCTCTTCTTCGACATTTGCACTTCTCCACAAGATTTTCACCAAAGGAACTACTTTACTTCTCAACTTCCTATCCTTACGATCCAGGATACGGATCGACTTCTCTTCAAAGGATAGATTCGGTTCAAGCTCGGGCAATTCCTTTTGAAATACATGGCTTGGATCACTAACATACTTTCTCAATTGAGAAACATGAAAAACATCATACCTAGGCCATCGCGGCAATCCACTTAAAGCGACAACGTGCACCAATGTACCACCCGAAAAGTACCCAATTTGCTTAAGCAATAGCTTATGGATACTTTTCAGTAGAACTTAAGTTTTTAATATAGGAATTTTTGTTCCGAGTCGTATTTTGAAATTCCGCGTTCGTATTTGGATTTTTTGAGAGATTTCATGAAAAGACCGTTTTTGGTCATCTTTGACTTTTCTTGACTTTTAAACCGTCTTTGACTTTTCCTTGACTTTTTAAAGTCGTCATTGACTTTTTATTTATTTTTTAAGTCGTCTTAAACTTTTCTGAACTTTTAAGCCATTTTGACTTTTTCCGACTTTTTAGTCGATTTTGACTTTCGTTGACTTTTCCCGACTCGTCTTGCGATTTTGAAGACCGAAATTTTATTTAAAAACATTATATTTTTGATTTATTTTTATTTATATTTATTATGATTTATCATAATTTAATATAATTATTTTGAATTTATTCGGAATTTAAAGAATAACTTTTACGGTTTTAACCGAACGTCATTTAACTATTCCCGACTCATCGTAAATCCCGTAACAAATTCGAAACTCGACTTTGGCATGAGTCACACGCGCGTGTCATCTTTTTCCACTCACCATAAGATATTTTAATTGTTTTGAATAAACTAATAATAATATCTAGATATTTATTAACTTTATCGATCCGTCAGTTTAAATTACGCAAATCGATAAATCAGACCCGATTGCTCACCAAACCACACGGTTTTTCCTCCTCTCTTAGACCTTGATATTTTCTTTCTTTTCATTACAATAACATAATATCTTGATATTTAATTCAATTAACTTAATATCTAATTAATTACGGTAATATAATTAGTATACCGGGTCAATTCCATAACCACAATTTCAAAACCCAACTCACTAGTTTGCTCTATATTACACGACACTCCTCACCCCACTTTACTCACAAACAACTTTTCACTTTACAACAAATCGATTAAGATCACAAACATCACGCTTAATTTGATCGTTCTTCGTGTTCTTGCGTCGTTCACATTTGTTCTTCATCGTTCTTGAGCAAAACCTTCATAAAATCTTCATTTCTTAATTAAATCCATCCTAACTTATATTTCTAAGATCTCCTCCTCGCTCTCCATCTTCTAGTACGGTTTTATTTCAATTCCGTCAAGATCGTTTTCAACACTTTAATTATGGAAATTCATATTTTTTAGTTCTAATAATGTTTTCTTGTCTTTTCTTATAGGGGAAGATTTTGAAGACGAGTTTGGAGACTCGTATATTTTGGGTGAAGATTAGTAGGAGGGTTTCTTATTATATACTTCTTATTATTATTTTTGTGCTAAGTGGTTTGCTAGCTAAGGTAACAATTCCGTTTTACTCGACGAATTAATGTCACATAGTTTTAGTTTTGGTTCATGTTATGGTTATTTATGATTTTAGTAGTAACATGAGAAGATATGGAATTTTTTATGTTGTATGGAATTTTTATGTTGTTTTATGGTTCTTGATGATTTTTATGTTGTATGGAATTTTCATGTTGTTTTATTGTTCTTGATGATTTTTATGTTGCATGAATTTTTATGTTGTTTTAGTGTTCTTGAAGAATTTTGATGATTTTTAATAAGTTATGATTTTTATGTTGTTTAGGAAATTTTAACAAGTTTAGTGTTCTTGAAGAATTTTGATGATTTTTAATAAGTTATGATTTTTATTTTGTCTAGGAAATTTTTAATATGTTTGATGTTCTTGATGAATTTTGATGATTATTCATACTAATGATTGTTGTATGATGTTTGTTAAAATGGTTGTTTGTTAATTAAAAACATGTTGGAAATATTTTGGGTGTTGTGTTGGTGAACCGGTTTTAGGGGAAGGGTGAACCGGACCAAACCAGACCGGTCCAGGCCGGTTCAGACCCGGTCTGGGTTGGTCCATGGTGGGTCCGGGTTTTGGTCTTTGGTTGTGTCGATGTTTGATTGTTATGTTGTTGTTTTGACGGGTTTTAATTATGTTAAAGCATGCGGGAAATATTAAGAAAGCGGTTTTAGTAAAAGTAGAAAAATCAGCCATTTTAGCCAAAACAGGCCCGTGGGCCATCCAGGCCCATGTGGGGTCCGGCCCAACTCAGCCCGTGGGTCCCACTTTGGGACTTGTGACGGTTTTTGAGTTATCGTCATTTTTATCGTGTTTTGTAATATTTAGCAAGTGGGAAATGTTAATAAGTAAAATATTTAATTAAAAAGGTTTTTTCATAAATTATTATTTCTCACATGTTAGAAATTATAAGACGAGGTCGTAGTTTAATTGGTTATCATTTAAGTCAAGCGGGTTTTTGGGTATAATATGATAATTCACATGTTAGAAGTAGTAATAAAATAACATGTAATGAATATGTTGATTTTATGTCTATGTGATAAAGACTCTGCTTCTAGCCGGTTTGATCCAACGGTTTTGGTCAAACTAAGATCTAGTCAGCCCCGATTTGACTGATGACCCGTCGCGGGACTCGGGTCGGGGATTTGTCTTCAAGTGAGGTTGTATTTAATTATGAATTAGCCTTAGTAGATATTAGGCGATATGATATTTGATTATTATTGATATGCAATTAGTCACATGATAGGATGTTTTTCCCGTGACTGTATTATTATATGGTTGGTGTCGTGTTGACTAAGTACCCATAGAGAATTACAGTATATGCCGTCTGGACCATTCTATTCTAAATGAGACTTGACCATGATTGATAGGCCCGTACTATCTTAGATGTATATGTTCGCCGCTATTTGCTATCTTTTTTGGTGTCCCGGGCCTGGGGGC
>JAIUZE010069314.1:0-11105 GCA_022085475.1 Heliosperma pusillum
TAACTATTGTTGTAAGAAAACTCCACCAACGGTAGACTCTTTTCCCAACTAGATTGGAAGTCGAGTGCACAAGCCCTAAGCAAGTCTTCTAAAGTCTGAATAGTCCTCTCGGTTTGACCATCGGTAGCGGCGTGAAATGCGGTACTCATCAACAATTTACTACCCATGGCTTCTTGTAAGGCCTTCCAAAATCTCGAACAAAACCTCGGATCTCGGTCGGATATGATCTCCTTGGGAACACCATGGTATCTAACAATCTCATCAACATAGGCTTTCGCTAGTCGATCTAAACTCCAAGTCTCTTTGAATGGGATGAATCTAGCACTCTTAGTCAAATGATCAACAATAACCCAAACGGCATCTTTACTTCCAACGGTCCTTGGCAAAGCCATGACAAAATCCATAGAAATAGATTCCCACTTCCATAGTGGAATATCCAAAGGTTGTAGCAATCCACCGGGTCTCTTGTGTTCGATTTTCACTTGTTGGCAAGTAAGACATCTTCCAATATAGGACACAACATCGCCTTTCAATTTCGGCCACCAAAATTTTAGCTTCAAGTCTTTATACATTTTATCACCTCCGGGGTGAATAGAATAAGGAGAAAGGTGAGCTTCATCAAGAAATCTCTTTCTCAAGTCAAGAGCATTAGGCACAAACAAACGGTCATGGAATCGAAGAACACCTTTGTCATCAATCTTGAAGTCTTTAGCTTTTCCTTCTAGAAGTTTGTCTTGAATAGACTTGTAGATAGGATCATCAACTTGGCTTTCGCGGATCTCACGGAGAAAACCAGCTTCGGCAGTCATAGCACCAACGTAATCAAATCCACGTTCCACGAATTCCAACTTCATCTTTCGAAACTCAATACAAAGATCAACGGGTAATACCGACATAGCATTCAAGGAATGAGAAAATTTCCTACTAAGAGCATCGGCAACAACATTAGCCTTCCCTTCATGGTACAACAACTCAAAATCATAATCATTCACCAATTCTAACCATCTTCTTTGTCTCATATTCAACTCTTTTTGAGTAAATATGTACTTCAAACTTTTGTGATCGGTGAATATACGACAATGAACACCAATAAGATAGTGTCTCCACACTTTCAAGGCATGAACAACGGCGGCTAATTCCAAATCATGAGTAGGGTAGTTCACTTCATGAACTCTCAACTGTCTCGAGGCATAAGCAACCACTTTCCTACTTTGCATAAGTACACAACCCAAACCCACCTTGGAAGCATTACAATAGACATCAAACTCTACACCATCTTTAGGTAAAGTCAACACCGGAGCGGTAGTTAACCTTTTCATTAACTCTTGAAAAGCGGCTTCACAAGCTTCATTCCATACGAACTTGGTTTCTTTCTTCAACAATTGAGTCATCGGTCTAGCAAGCTTTGAGAAATCTTTGACAAATCTACGGTAATAACCAGCTAAACCAAGAAAACTTCGAACTTCTTTAACATCGGTCGGACTCTTCCAATCAACAACGGCCTCAATTTTAGAAGGATCCACCATTACACCTTTTTTAGAAATTACATGCCCAAGAAAGGACACCTTAGGTAACCAAAATTCACACTTGGATAATTTGGCAAACCACTTCTGACGACGAAGAACACCCAAAATAGTCCTTAGATGAATAGCATGCTCTTCTTCGGTCTTGGAGAAAATAAGGATGTCGTCAATGAAAAACACCACACACTTGTCAAGGTACTGACTAAATGTGCGGTTCATTTGATCCATAAAAATAGTGGGAGAATTAGTCAATCCAAATGGCATCACCTTGAACTCAAAGTGACCGTATCTTGTACTAAAAGCAGTCTTCGGTATATCAACATCACGAACGGGAATTTGGTGATATCCGGATCTCAAATCAATCTTGGAAAAAGTAGAAGCACCCTTTAGTTGATCGAACAAATCTTCAATTCTTGGCAAAGGATACCTATTCTTGATTGTAATTCGGTTCAACTCACGGTAATCGATACAAAGCCTCATAGAACCATCTTTCTTTTTCACAAAGAGAACGGGAGCACCACAAGGCGAGGCACTTGGTCGAATGAAACCTTTCTCAATCATATCATCAAGTTGTTTCCTTAAATCTTTCAATTCGGTTGGAGCCATACGGTAAGGAGCTTTGGCTATGGGCCCGGAACCAGGTACATGATCAATGGAAAACTCAACATCACGCTCGGAAGGGATCCCGGAGAAGTCTTCGGGGAATACATCAACAAATTCACGAACTATAGGTACATCTTCAATATTCGGTAAGGAGGTAGTTGTAGAAGTCACAATACACAAGTATGCTTGGTGACCCTTTCTTACCATACTCACCAACTTCATTCCGGAAATCAAAGACACACCCATTCGGGAATGAGATCCCTTATAGGTTATTCTAACTCCTAAAGGACTCTTTAAATAAATATTTTGATCTCTACACTCAAATCTAGCATGGTATAACGCTAACCAATCAATACCTAGAATTATATCAAACTCTCCTAGAGGAAACTTAAGGAGATTAGCGGGAAAGATAGTACCCGCAATAAAAATTGGAACATTAGGGTAAAGAGTAGAACAAGAGATGATTTCTCCGGATGGTAAGGATATGGGAGTATCCTCACTAGAAGTAGGCTCGATAGATAATTTATTAGCATAAGTTGAAGACTCAAAGGACATAGACGCACCGGTATCATATAGAATAAGACACGATTGCTCTAAAATTGAGAACATACCCGTAAGTATCTCCGGATGAGCATCGGCTTCGGCTCGGCTTAGAAAAAAGATAGAACCCTTAGGTTTGGCAATTGAAAGGGGCAACTTTCGATCGGGGCAATCATCATAACGGTGACCACTCTTTTGGCAAAAGAAACAAACATAAGGTCGATTGAAACAAGCTACACCGGGGTGGTGTGGTTGTCTACAACGGCTACATTAGCGCCTTGAGCTTGAGGAGGAGCATATGGCCTATGAGCCACGTTAGAAGTAGTTCAAGGAATGAAAGGAGCGGGAGCTCTTGTACTTGCATTTGGAGGAGGATTGAATCTCCTCTTGTTGGCATAAGAGTTGGAGGACGACGGAGTAAACGGCATCTTCCCATAGAAATTTGGCCTAGGAGTGAAGGAAGGAGAGGGATTCTTCATCATAGCTTCATCTTTGATGGCCTTCATGGAGTTCTCGGCCCATAGAGCATCATCATACAATTCCCCAAAGGAGGTAGAATTTCTCCTCACCTTGCTTTGGAGTAAAGCACTAAGCTTGTTGCGGTAGTAGAAAGCTCGGTCCTCGTCATCTTTGATGAGCCTTGGAGCAAAGTGAGCAAGCTTGTTGAACTCCGTGGTGAAGTCTTGTGCCGACAAGTCACCTTGCTTGAAGTCAATAAATTCCTTGAGCCTTTGTTGCTTGAGTTCCTTAGTATTAAATCGGCCCTCCACTAGAGCCTTGAAACAAGCCCAACTGAAATCGGCTTCAAGAGTAGCGGTGGCACTAGTAATCGCCCACCAATTATCGGCTTCCCTTAGAAGGAAGTGCTTTGCAATCCTTACCTTGTCCTCTTCACGGACTTGGTATAAATCAAATTGCTTCTCCATTTCTCGAAACCATTCCGATAGCTCGGTAGGGTCCGGCTCTCCACCTTAAGGTATAATCTTACTCCTGGCTATCTGGCTAGCCACCCAAGCGTAACCTCCCTAGTGATTGTCTTCTCTACGAGGAGGGGCTTGCTCGGCATGAGCATTAGCCGCATCTTGTTGATTCTTCAACACTTGCGTAAGAGCTTCTAGCATAACGTTCTCAACTAGTCGTGGTCTAACCATCTTCATAAGAAACAAAACAAAACAAGTTAATCCTAACACTTAGCATAAACAAATAGACTACCAAGTAAGGTCCTTAACTTCTACCCATCTCTCATTTATTATATCAAGGTCAAGTAGTTTAAGTTAAGGGTTCACGTGTGTGCGTCAGGAGCGTTAAAGCTCTGATACCAACTGTGACAACCCTCGCGAATGCGGAAATAAAACATAACAAACATGTGATATATATAGCGGAAAATACGATATTTTAAAACTTTTCACATGCTAAGATAAAAATACGAGGAATGTCAAATAATTACAAACCAAAGTAGAATATACTACAAAGAGACGAAGTCTCCCAAAATGTTATCAAATATCAAAGTCATTAGCAATCTATCTAAACAACGTCTAGAGGTGATTCATCCAGGCCAACGCCCGCTAGCTCACACCCAAACCCAACATACCACAAGCAAAAATCCATCCAACCAAGCAACTTGTTCATCCATGAAAAACATGAACGCCACAGTCAGTGGGGAGTAACTCCGGATTCTCCCAACCATATCACAATAAACATACTTAAACGGTAATACGAAAGTAGAAATATGCATATATAAACATACATGTGAAGTACGAGAAGGATAAATAGGCAATTCAATATGTAAAGATATCAATACATGAAGTACAAATCCGTAACCATCATACTATAGATAGACTCGGGGAAGACACTCTTAGGCAACCATACACTCACTAGGGCTTGCATCTCACCGTTAGCGGCATAATTTTGATAATATTAAAACTCGACAAACAAACCATGTCAAGTCATCCAAAGATCACAAATAACCAATCATATAATCATCCATCCAAACGTACAAATACGTTGACAACATCTCTCATGGTAAATGACATGCACTAGCACCGTGTACATGGCAAGTATGATTAAAATCGCATCCACGGGATAAACATTTCCCTGAAAGCATACACGATTCAAACATTTCGTATATGTAGACTAATTTCCTCCTAGTAGAACGACGATCATAATACGGTCCTTGTCTAAACCAGGCCAGACTCTCGGAATCACATTTTCCGATTCGACATGCGATAAACATTTCGCAACCAAGACTCGGTCAATCATAGACGCCGAGTACCCCAAATTCGGTCAACCTTCACAAAAGAGGCGGAAAAGAGCACAAGCATCATAACAAGCGGTACGCTACATGCAATGACACCACCTCGCAAGTATACAACATTTGACGGCCGGGTCGATCAACGCAAAGCGTTCGCCTCCCAACAAAGTCCTCATATGCCCACTAACACATGCAATTAAGCAGTAAGGATACACTCCTCGTTCCGACATTCCAGCCTTACGAACGTGGAGGTAGCCAGGGGAATGAGAGTACAAAACACATAACAAATAGTGCTCAAACCATAACATGTGTAAATCCGACTCAAAGTGGGATATATGAAAAACCGTCACAAAACATGCGATACAAGCGAATGGAATATCATATATTCGTAACATCAATATTTTAAGTCATAACGTAAATTTATACGATAAACGAACCATCGGAAATATAATAAATGAAAACATAAGAAAGAAAAGTAAATAGAATTCCAGTGTGTGCCAGCCGGTCAAGTGGACCGGCTGCCGGCTACCTGGCTGGCATCAATATCAACTTGAAAAACAATTGAATAAGCAGCGTGTCCCAGCCGGTCAAAGGGACCAGCTGCCGGCTACCCGGCTGGGACCAATATCGCAAATTGAGATGTGTCTCAGCCGGTCGGCTGACCGGCTGCCAATCGGCCGGCTGAGACGTAATGCATATTAAAATTTTACGTAACAACAATTCAACATCAGCCACTCCCCAGCCGGTCAGCTGACCGGCTGCCGGTCGGCCTGCTGGGGTGTATTATGCACGAAAATCTCAAATTTCACTAAGGCTCATTATACAACATCATCATCTAACATCACAAATCATCAATTCTCATTATCAATTATCAATTAACAACAACTATCATCAACAACACTATTCCTATGATTACTAATCCTATTCTAAATACGATTACTAACATAGAAAACACATTAAAACACGTAAAGATATCGAGTAACCCTTCACCGTTAACTTTTCGCGTCTTCAATCCTCTTCGATGTCCTCTTCTACTAAGTAGTAGTCTTTGTCAAGGTCTTGGAGGTCACCACCTACAATTAGACAATAAAAGATGAATATAATTCACCTTTGAGAAGGACGGATAAATTGAAAAGCGAGAAAGACGGTAATTTTATTACCAATTAGGATAGAGGACGATGAGAGGGAAAGATTAAGACGAACTTTAGTGAATTTGAGCGAGAAATGAAGGAGTAGTGACGATAATAAGCTTGATCAAATATGGAGGTTAGGGTTTTGGGTGGTTACTTGGTGAGGAAGAAGAGTAGGTTGAATGAGAGTGAGTTAGGGTTAAGGGGGAGTATGAGGGAGTAAGTGGAAAATAATGAGAAAAAGCCCATAAACGTCTTAAGACGTAACTTACTCGAAATGTCGCATAAAGTCCGAAAACGAACTCGGAAATTTTAAATTAGACACGGAAAAACTTAATTCTAAACTAAAACTAAATTTCGCTGAAAAGTATCCGTAAAATATTTTTACTATAAAAATAGGGTACAATAGCGGGTGTTACAAAAGACATGCATATTTGCCTTATAAACCCGACTCAAAAGAAAAGGGAAAAAAATATTGAAAACTCAAAATACAAATAACTAAGACTAATTAAGTAAAAAAACCAAGCAATAATATTGATAATAGTTGATTAAGAACTAAAGTTAAAGCCTGCATCTTGGCTGCTGAGAATCAGGGACAAACAAGGCCTTAGAAGAGGCGCAAAACCGGCTGCACCCATTCTAAGGGCCCTATTGACCTGTTCTGGTCAAACAACCTTGCTGGAAAGACAAAGGGCCTTAAATAATGCCTTAGAAAGAGCGCAACAAATGATGCGTTCCTTCTAAGGATGTATTGGGGTATGTTTGTTGGATCCAAACAATTTATCATGTTCGGTAAATTAGAAATCATTTTTCAATGTTTATTTACGACAAAACTAACTAAATAAAATAAAAGAAAGAGAACTAAACAATAAAAAGATCATTTAACCATTTAATATTGATTAACGAAGATTAAAAACGGTTTTTGAAAGGGGACCTAAAAAGATCGAGTCTTTATTTAAAAAAAAAAAGCAATATGCTAGTCTAAACTAGACTATTAATTTCCATATTTACCGTGATAAATCAATTAATATTGATTATTATCGATCCAAGACGGGTTTTAAACCAAAGCTGGCAAAACAGGCTCAGAGGGAGCCATAGATAGGCACAAAATGTTGTGCGTCTCTTCTAAGCCTCTTCTGAGTGTTGTGAAGGTTTAAAACGATAAAAACTAATTCAAAATATTATTTTTGTTTTTACATGACGAATATACACGTAAATACACATAAATTATACAATACAAAATTGAAAGAAGTTTTGTACAATCTCAGACTTATATGTTAGCGTCGTTAGCAATTATCGTGACAATGTAGGTAAAAGTGGCCTTGAAATTGATCAAGGATTAGATCTAAATAACTTGGATTTATTATAAACTGAGTTTAGTGGTCAAGTTTGGTCGGTCTATGCAATTGAGGCGGGAAACTCGATAGTAATTGAGTTAACGAGGCCGATTGATCAAACCTGTAATTGGCAAGAGTAGTAGCCATATGGTCTTAGAATGCACAGAGAGAGAAGAAAATATTGAAGGGCGGACACCGCATGCCAAATATGGAGAGACGAGCTCTCAATTTATAGTACAAAAGCCAAAGAGTTCCACTAGGACTGTAACAGCGAAGAATAGCTCCTTAGAAGAGGTTGTAGATACCTCGTTTCTACACCTTCCGCCAACCACCCGGTGAAGCCGCATGTTTGGTACGCGAAACGATTTATGGCGGTTCATAAGTTTATCGTCAAGTGATACCTCAAATACTTGTTTATACCCCTTGGTCATCATCTATGCACCGGTACGGTCGTTTTGACAGGCATTAGAGTTCATTTGGAGTCCGGGTGGAAAACCGCTTCATTTTTTAGAAACCGTTTTAAAACTCCGAGTCGGAACGCTCTAGAATATTCTGATTCTTTTATTAATATTTCAAATTATATATTTTTAATAAAATTATCTCGTATTATCTTTTAGAAGGGAAGTGTAGATCAACCACAACTCCGTAATAGAAACATGGAAATCAAATCTTCCTTCCGTAGAAGGAAACCTTTGGGGAAATGATGCAGCACATGATGCGCCTTTTCCTGTGTGAAATATCGGTATATTTCATCATGAAATTTAAGGATTATAACGAAATTATATTATATTAAATGCGAGTCATAATAACGAAATGCATAATATAAAACATAGAGATTAGAATCAACCTCCAGTCCTAGCAATATGGCCTAAGAACAAATATCGAGATCGATAATCTCCTAATCGTTGCACCCAAGATGTTATGAGAAATGCCTTTTCTTGTGCTAGAATGAATACCAATATTACTGATAATATTTTGTGAGAAGTAATGATGAGAATGTGGAGAAGAAGAGTTTATATCAACCTCTTCTCTCTCCTTTTCAGCCGTGCAAGTAGTGGAGTAGAGGGAGGAGTCTTCCCTCTTTTTTCTCTACTTGTTTTAGGTTGTTAGCCTTTTTTTCATTTATTTAATGTATAAAATGTGTATGTATTATTATTGTCATTTATGTTGTCACATATTAATAAGTCCATACAACATCTTGTAGTCGATTTATTAATACCGGTCTGACATCATTTATTATGACAATATCGTATAATATATACGTCAACTATAAATATCGTATATTTATAATTTGCTAATTAAATATAACAGTTTATATTTAATTACGAATTAACATTTAATTCGTTTAAGCTTACATTATTTAATCGTATTAAATAATTACATTATATACATCAATTAGATATAACAGTTTATATTCAATTACGAATTAACATTTAATTCGTCTCAGCTAGTATTATTTAATCGTATTAAATAATCGTATCATCATTACATTGACTAACCTTTTAGTCATATACATCGACTAACCTTTTAGTCATATAAGGCATCAATATGATTATATTTTTCATATAATCATATCTCTCAAACACATCCTTTAGGTGTGACTTTTAGGGACCAGTTGATCACCGCCATTAAAATGACAATAACGTCAAACTTCTAGCAAGCCAACCGTTATCGATAAACGTTAATCAACAGATAAGAATACTAAGTATACCCTGTGAACCTGTAAGAGATTTATACACGTTATCACACTAGCTGTGGAGGACACTAGTTCCAACAATCTTCCACTTGTCCTTACAAGTGTATGTGCGATAACCGATTCTCATATCCAAAATTTCTCCCACTCAATGTAAAATAATTTGCAAAGTCCGTATTCACAATGGTCGTATTTTACAAGTGATCATTATCAAGAGTGGTTTTCCCAACTAGAGAGTAACTTAACTGATAAACGAATCATTATTCGAGCATGGCCATGCATTTCAGTTACAACTCCTCGAGTGGCCCTGAGAAATAACAAAACCTGATAAAGGTTGGATATTTTCTTCAACTCAAATCCTGCAGATACAAGCACAGTATGAAATGACCCAGTAAAAATCTGCTTAGCCTCCTATTACGGTCGACCATGAGAAAGAAACTAAAGTCACCCAAAAACTGCCTTAATCTCAAGAGACAGTCGATAGTCAAAAGAATCGACTCTAGGAACACTATGGACGTCCAATCCACGACCTGGCACCAAATGTTTTCAAACATTTAGGACTCCATAACGTTGTCACGATGTCCTACGAGGTATCTTTATAACTCGTATCTGTGATCGATAAGTCAACCGTTTGACTTATGGCTCGTTGAACCCACCATCAATCAACTTCACAGTATAATTGCCAGAGTTATCAGCTCATGTAGGCGATTACGGACCAAAACAATTATAATGTAATTCAGTTCACTTTGTGGCGTTCAATTTTGTCGTACAATCCACATGAAAAACAAAATATGAAACAATACGATGATGTTATGAATAGTATATGAAAAAGATACATTTATCTAATCCATGTAAACAGCTACTACAACTTAGGAACACGTTTAATTCCCATGGAAATAACGTGCCCTTCATGCTTAGCATATTTTAACGGTTTAGTGAGAGGGTGCGAGATGTTGTCATCCGAAGCAATCTTGTCTATCACTATCTTCTTTTGCTCCACGTAATCTCGGATCATGTGAGCCTTCCGAAGTACATGTCTAGACTTGTTGCTAGACTTAGGTTCCTTAGCTTGGAAGATGACACCTCTATTATCACAATAGATGGTGATTGGGTCATTCGAACTAGGAACTATGGTTAGTCCTTGTAAGAACTGACGCATCCATATAGCTTCCTTTGCAGCTTCCGAAGCGGCTAAGTACTCGGAATCAGTTGTAGAATCTGCTATAACACTTTGTTTGGTACTTTTCCAACTGACCGCAGCGCCATTAAGAGTAAAGACGAATCCAGACTGAGATTTTGAGTCATCTCGATCCGTTTGGAAGCTAGCATCCGCGTAACCGATTGCGCATAGCTTAGTATCTCCTCCATAAGTCAATACCCAATCCTTAGTCCTTCGTAAGTACTTAATGATATTTTAAACAGCCATCCAGTGTGTTTCATCTGGATTGCCTTGGTACCGACTCGTCATACTCAATGCATATGCCACGTCTGGACGTGTGCATATCATGGCATACATGATCGATCCTATGGCTGATGCATAAGGAACACGACTCATGCTGTGACACCCTCAAATTTGCGGAAAGAAAAAAAAAATTATTTAAATACATAAAACATAATAAAACATAACGAAGGTGTCATAAATAAAAAAGGTCATTACAAAACGGAAATAATATTCTACAAAAGAAATATACAAGACGGGAGACATATCTCCCGTATAAATATGAAAAATAAAAAGAGTGTATAATAATATACAATCTAATAACCGACTATAGGTCCAAGGTAAATACTTCGCTCGCTAGCTCGTCAATGTACCCCAAATATGCATTCACCACCTGTTCGACCGCATTAAATATAAACACGGAAGCCACAGTCAGTGGGGAGTAACTCCGAGTTCTCCCAGCCACGAAATGTCGAGTTTAATAAAACATGAATAACATAAAAGAGATGTATATGGAAAATACAAAGCCTTAACATATACGATATGCTTTTCATGTTAGGAAACAAATAACTAACATATAACCTAGCATA